>JANHFN010310150.1:0-14874 GCA_032468175.1 Toxicocalamus goodenoughensis
TGTGACCATAGGTTAGGCAAGGAGCTGGTCCTGAAAGATTTTTCAAAGATTATGCTTAGAGGTTCTGCTATGGCAGTGGATAGCTTTTTAAAGAAGTAAGCACATATTTCGTCCGGTCCAATAGATAGAGATGGTTTTAGATTGCGTATTGCTTTTTCAACATCGTCTTCTGTAAAATCGATATGTATTAGATCATTGTAGTTGTCTGTGGTTCGATTAAGAAGTACTGGGCATGATCCATTGCTGTTTACAAATACTGAGCCAAAGAATGTGTTAACTTAGACTATCCAAACATGGACTGGTTTGAGGGTTTTTTGTTTTTCTCTCAAATGTTTTTAGTTATTATTTGTCTATCTGGGCCAGTGGTGGGATTCAAATTTTTATTATCAGTTCTGTGGATGTGGCTGGGTGCGCATGGCACGGGAAGGATACTGTAAAATCTGCAGTTAGAGGTGGTATTTGCTAGTTCTCTGAACTACTCAAAATTTCTGCTACTGGTTCTTCAGAACTGGTCAGAACCTGCTGAATATCACCTCTGATCTGGGCATATCCCTTTTGGCTTCCATATTTATTCTCCTGGTCCTACTAGCTGCAGGAGACAAACAGGCTAAAACCAAGGGAGGGATCAAACATATCATCAGTCCTGAGTCCCTTCATGCCCACAAGAGATCTAAGTCCCATCCACCTTGAATTCAATTGATAGATAAGACTATCACCAATTTTCTTTGCTTTGACCATTAGTAGTTCAGATTCTTGTAGAGAGCTTAAGTTTATAATAAATATCTTTATACTCATTTGAACTGCCTGGATTTTCTGATTTTCCTGGTGCTTAATGTTAATCTGAACTACTACTCTTCACCAAAATACCCAAGCCATGGCTGCTGACCCCTGATCTGTAGCTATAGCAGATGAGCCAGATGTATGCTCTATCAGCAGATGCTAAGACAGCATAGAAGATGAAATGAGGAATTTTGCAGCCAGTTTTCAACAACTGATGCAGCAAGTACAGATCCTGACTCAGCAAGGGATTCTGTTGCAGCCACAACCATCTGCTCTAGCTACCAAGGTGCAACTGCCAGTTCCTGCCACACTTATTCCCAAGACCCCCAGCTGCCTACCATAGAGATTCACTGGTGAGTCTGATAAGATAGGAACATTCCTAGCCCATACTAAAGTATTTATTGGCATCTGACCAGGGGAGAGTCCAAAAAACAGTTTGAGGATTTCGTTTACTTTCAAACTTTTAATTGACTCCACTGCCAAATGGGCATTTTCATACATTGAAACCAATGATTCCATAAAGGGCAATTTCCCAGAGTTCCTTACTAGAGACCATTTTGGAGGCCCCATTCAGATTGAAACTGCCAAATAATGTATCCACCAGCTCTGCCAGGGCAACAACTCCATGAGAGCATATATTGAAGATTTCAAGCTCCTTGCAACAGATCTGGATTGGAATTAGTCAGCCTTAAGATTACAATTCAAGAGCGGGGTCAACAAGGCCATAATCACAAAACTAATATAACAAGGTATTCTCCATGGTCTACAGACCTCTGCTGAGACAATATAATGGCTGAGTCTCGACTTACAGAACTTAAAGCATTTTTGGCACCCTAGCCAGCCGCTTCCAAAGCTGCCTACACCCATGACTACCCCAAGCCTCCCTGCCCACTTGGATTTGGATGCTAAAGAGCCAGTGCAAATAAGAGCAGTCAGATAGGCCTCTGAAATAGAAGAATGGCAATGGCATAGAGAGCTCACCCTTTGTTTCTAACCCTGGCCACATGGTTAAGAATTGTCCTAGTGAACTTCTCAGAAGAGGCAACAGACAGCCCAGCAATGTCTCTACTACTCACTACCTGGACAGCAAGCCCAAGGAAATGAGCAATGCATCCCCCTCCATGAGTATACATAGGGAAGGGGAGATCCAAGTAATGAATGGTGCTCAATTACTTCCACACTCAGGTAAGTTAATAAAATTAGATTCTATCCTGAAACGTCCCAGGGGTCAGGAACCAACCACCCCTGTTTTGATAGATTCTGAGGCAATGTCTAGCCACAATCCAGAAACTTAAGATCCCCACTGTTCCTCTGAAATCTCCATTGCCAGTGGCCAAATTTTAAAAGGAGAACCCATCACTCACATCACAGGGCCTTTGTAATGACAATAAATCAATATTCTGAAACGTCAACCCTTCTGGTGGCTGACCACATTGATCTTCCACTGGTGTGGGGACCATTTGGTTACAAAACCATGATCCCAATATTAAGTGGAGGAACTAGTCTATTGCTTTCGACAACTTATTTATTTATTTATTTATTTATTTTATTTTATTTGTCAAAAGCTTACAACAGAAAAAAGAATAAACATAAGTTTAAATGCAAGAAATAGGAACTAATAATTGGGGACAATAGGACAGTGACAGTAGGGAAGATTGTGTACTTATGCACGCCCCTTACAGACCTCTTAGGAATGGGGTGAGGTCAACAGAGGTTAGTTTGAGGGTAAAGGAGTGGGGGTTTGAGAAGGTGAAAACAGAATCAAGTAGTGAGTTCCAGACATTGACCACTCTGTTGCTGAAATCATACTTCCTGCAATTGAGTTTAGAGTGGTTTACATTTAGTTTATATCTGTTGTGTGCTCTGGTGTTGTTGTCAAAGCTGAAATATTCATTAACTGCTAAGCTGTTGTAACATGTGATTTTATGTACTATGCTTAAGTCTAATCTTAGTTGGCGTAGTTCAAAGTTGTCTAAGCCAAGAATCTCAAGTCTGGTGCTGTAGGGTATTCTGTTGTGAACAGAGGAATGTAGTACTCTTCTGATAAAATACTTCTGGACTCGCTCAATTGTATTTATGTCAGATATACAGTGCAGATTCCAGACAGCAGAGCTGAATTCAAGTATTGGTTTAGCAAAGGTTTTGAATGCCCTAGTTAGCAAAACAGTATTACCAGAGGAGAAGCTTCGTAAAATTAAAATTACAACTCTTAAAGCCTTTTTGGCCATGCTATTGCAGTGAGCTTTGACACTGAGATCATTCGATATGAGAACTCCAAAGTCCTTGACAAAGTGAGGGTCATCAACTAGGTCATATCCTCCTAGATTGTATTGTACTTCTCCCAGGACAGCTTCAACCCCTCCTTCTGGATTTATATCAGGACTTTCTCCAGTCACTCTTCATGTTGTTCAAAAATCTCCCTGAAGACAATGATGTCATCTAAATATGCTAACACCTCAGTCAAGTTCATGTCTCTGACTGTCTGCTCCATAAATTGCTGGAACATTGCTTGGGTCCCTGATAAACCCTGGAGCATCTGATTGTACTTGTAGAACCCCAGTGGGCAAATGAATGCCATCTTCTCTTAATTGTCTGGGTACATGGGAAACTGATGGTACCTGCTCTTCAGATCCAGCACACTGAACCACTTAGTCCTCAGTAGGCAATGTAATGTGTTCTTGATCTGTGGAGTAGTATACTGGTTTGGGATGTTGCTCTGGTTGAGCATGTTGTAATCTATGCACCTCCTTCCCCATTTGTTTTCTAGACATCACTATGGGAGAGCCATAAGAGCTCTGAGACTCTCAGATAATCCCCAAATTTTCCATTCTTCTGGATGTTCTCTGAAGTTCTCCAAGTCACCTAAAGGGATCTGTCAAGACCTCTCTCTGAACAACTTATCCTCTTATAATCAAATTCAATGTTGGACACTCCTAACACATCCCACATCAAACTCATGTTTTAAGAATAAATTCCGCCACCTCAAAACTTAATCTCTGGCCCTCTTCTTCTATTCTGGGGTGAGTGGAGTGTCCTTTGGATAGAGCTGTTCCACTGGGATCTTGCCCTCAGCACCCTCCCCTGAACCTGCCATTGCAATGAGGGTGACCACACTTAGTTGTCTTAACAATATCCAGTTCTTTAACGTCAGTGGGGCATCTGTAACATTTCTGAGCCCTATCAAGATTCTCCCTTGGCTTTGCCACAATGTCCTTATGGGGAGCACTTCAAGGATCACTTCCACCCCAATTTCTCTTATCTTGGAGTCAGCTTTGAGACAACATAGGGCCCAGGCTGTTTCCAGTTTAGCAACAACAACAAAGGAAACAGCAAAAAGTATAATATATCATTTTAGCAGTAACTAGTTACAATTCTATATGTAGTTATGTAATGCAATTATTATTCTATACATTTATATTTCTAATACATTTATATAACTATCATATTTTGTTTACTTTTTTGAACCTGATGTATTTTGTATAAATGATCCAATATTGCAATAACTTTGTCCATACAAAGTCTAGATCAGGGCTGTCAAACTTGTGGCCCGTGGATGCATCTAAGGCATATACTTCAAAAGAATATTATTTCAAAATGTTAACAATTGTAACTGTTGGTGGCCTTTACAGTTTGTATGAATTTCCAATTTTTGTAAAATGACATATGGCCCCTAGTCATATGACCATATTTTGGATGCTTGGTGATCAGTTTAAATTTACCTCTCTTGCCAAGTGACTGCTGTTTGCAATCTTATTTGCCAGCTTTCCAAGAAAGTCAATGTGGAAGCCAGCAGTGGATATTGCAAGTAGGGGGGGACATGGATTTGAGTTCAACTCCATCAGTGCACTGAGGGATTTGCTTTCCCTTCCATTTATGTAAGGGAAATACTCCTATATATTGAAGGAATGGATCTTAATCTGGTCAAATGCAACCAAATGCCAACTCAAAATGTTATCAAACTTTCAATAGAATTTTTCCTCAGAGAAAATGCAATTATGTGTTATTTCTTTAATATGAAGAAAGTTATATTTAATTTTTTTTTTACTTCAGTAATATTATCTTGTCTAACATTCTCCTAACTGCATTTTTCACCTCCTTGTTCCGTAGACTATAGATAAGCGGATTAAGTGAGGAGATGACAAGAGTATAAAAGACAGATATGATTTTGTCTTTATCCAATAAGAAATTGGAGCCAGGTCGTATATACATGAAGATGGCAGTTCCAAAGAAAATGGCCACAGTGGCCAAATGGGAGGCACAGGTGGAGAAGGCTTTATATCTTCCCTGGGCAGAGCTGATCTTTACGACGGCAATAACAATGGTAATGTAGGAAATCAAAACTGTCAGAAAAGTTGTCAGTGCAATTATAGTGGATAAAATGAAATGCACAAAATGAGCAAGCTGAGTATCTGAACAGGACAATTGAAGCATTGGAGGAGCATCAAAAAAAATGATTAATTGTATTTGAGCTGCAGAAATTCAAATTAAAAATAAGTATGGTTTGCACTGTTGAACTTACAAACCCACAGGTATATGAAGCTATAACCAAAAGGATGCAAAAATTCATTGACATAGTAACAAAATACTGCAATGGGTTGCAGATTGCTGTGAAGCGATCAAATGCCATCACAGCCAGAAGGCAACCTTCAGTAGTTAAAAAGATGGTGACAAAAAAGAATTGTATGGTGCATCCTGTGATGGAAATGGTTGAATGTTCTATCATAAATGTTGTCAACAATTTGGGGGCAATAGCAGTAGAATAACCAATGTCTACAATGGAGAGATTTCTAAGAAAAAAGTACATGGGTGTGTGAAGCCTATCATCAATTTTAGTTACAATGATTATCCCAATGTTTCCCACCAGAGTGATGAGATACATGAGCAGAAAGAAGATGAAGAGAGGGATCTGAAGTTTTGGGTGGTCCATGAATTCAATAAGGATGAACTCAGTCACCGTGCTTTGATTTGTCTGCATTTTTTATTTCACTCTGATTGAATAAAAATGGAGGGAAAACCTTATAGCAATATGAGTAATGTTGGCTTATCTTAGAATACCCAAGGTTATGTAAGATAAATCAATCAGAATAGAACTGGCTTGTATTCGAAGTCCAAAAACTTCTTCATGATGCTTTATGAGAATTAAATCTCCTGTAGTATATGAAATGCAAAAATGCAGAATAACAAGGTAACAGAATTGTAAGGGACCTTAGAAGTCTTCTAGTCCAACCCCCTGTTCAAACAGGAGGCCCTATACCATTTTAGTCAAGTAGCTGTCCAGTCTTTTCTTAGAAATCTCCAGTGATGAAGCATCCACAACTTTGGCAGGCAAGCTCTTCCACTGGTTAATTGTACTCACTGTGCAGAAGTTTATCCTGAATTCCAGGTTTGTTCTCTCCTTCATTAGTTTCCATCCATTATTTCTTGTCTTGCATTCTGATGCTTTGGAAAATAAGTTTACCCCCTCCTTGTATTTTCCAGGGAGCATTTTTCTGTGTGAAATAATGTAGACTTCCTGCTCCAAGAAGCTAGAAGTCTATTACATTCTACTACTCTCCAAAGAAGCCCAAATTGATCAATTATTTGAACTGTGTGAAATGAAGTGTAATCTACTTTGGTAGGAAATGTTCTGTGAAATAATCTTTGATGACTATTGGCAACTATGCATTAACATTTTTCTAAATTACATCTGAAATTAATTCCAATTTGTGATCCATAATCTTTACATTTACAACTAGTTGTAGATCATTTCAAACTGGCTGATTAGCATGCACTATAGCTTTGTCCTGCAGCAGAGTTGTATCTGATATTTCTTCTTCCAAGTAGAAATACTCTTAAATGGAATACCAAACTTATATCTAACTCTGCAGTTTAGATTAAGTGGATTTTAAAAGTGGCAGGACATTAGCTATGTCCTGCAATATATTATTCCACTGGCAGCACCATATCTTCATAGCCACATTGTAATGATTGTGGTCATTACAGTTGTGCAGGTGTATGTATTTGTTTTCCATTTGAACATTGATATGTTTACTACATCATAAGTAATAGAAATTGATTGAGGAGATACTGTATAAAACAGTTTTTCTCAATTGACAAATAATAAGATTAACCATTAAAGCCTATACTGGTAAGCTGGAAGAAAGAAGAACCATCTGTTGACTCATGAATTTAATTTGTTGCCACCCAGGAGCAAAAATTAAAGATGTGATTGTATCTTAGTCAAATAATCAAGCCCGCATATTAGTATTTTTTTCTTCTCTTTCGTATGGGGATGATATGACAATGAACCTGAAAACAATACCAAGAGATTATGAGCAGTTTAGCAAGAAAGTCAAAGAGATAAGAGCACAGATAATGTTTTCAACTGTACTTCCAGCAAAAGGTCACCATCCAATGAGAGAACAAAAGATTTTAGAATTACACTACTGATTCAAGGGATGGTGCTGTCAAGAGAGCTTCAGGTTCTTAGACCAATGTCTATGTTACCTACCTAAAGGGCTTCTGACATGGGATGGGCTGCATCTGACAAGAACTGAAAATAATGTGTTTGGAAAATGATTGGCTTAGCTTATATGAAGGGCTTTAAACTTTAAAATTTAAACTTTAAAATTGACATGGGATGGGCTTTAAACTTTAAAATTGAGGGGAAAGGGTGACCAATCTTTAGGATCTTTAGGATCTAATCCCAAGCATAAACCCCAAGACAACCAATCAAACAAGGAAAACTCAGACATAGAAAAGAAGTTTTAGGAAACCTGAGGTCGGCCATAAAGGGCTCGGATGCCTAATGCTCAAAGTTTGAGGAAGAAACAGGGTGAACTTGAAATACTAGTACATGAGGGCAGGTATTATATAGTTGCCATTACTGAAATTTGGTGGAATTAAACTCATGGCTGGAATGTCATAATGGCAGAACTTTAATTACCCTGATATCAAGTAGGAGATCAAACAAGTTCTTGATGAGCCTGGCTCACAACTTTGACATCCAAAAAGAGGAGGCGGGAAAGAGGATCAGCTACCCTGGACTTAATTCTTACTAACAGAGTTGAAATGATAGAGGGGGTTGAAGTAGCAGGATCTTTGGGAGACGGCAACCATATCATATTGGAATTCAATATAATGCAGACATAAGCAATAGAACAAAATCAAACTAGTGTCTTAGGTTTTAAAAGAAATGACTTCAACAACTCAAAGAGAGCTTAGATAATGTTCCATGAATAAAAATCTCAAGAATCTTTGGAAATTCTAAAAAAAGTGTAATTATAAAAGTCCAGCACAATATAACTGAAAGCGAAAATAAGAGATCCAAGAAGTAACCAGCAAGGTTGCATAAAGAACTATCTAATGAACTGAAAGACAAGAATGCCATGTATAAAAAATGGAAAGAGGGACACATAACTAAGACAGAATACCAGTATACATACATACCAATTTTGCAAAGATGAAGTCAGATAAAATAAGGCTCAGAATGAATTAAGACCTGCAACAAATATCAAAAATATTTTTAAAAAACATTAAAAGCATGTAAAAAACAAGAACGAAAAAATCGGTCCACTAATGGGAGAAGATGGCAAGGAAATGACTAGTAGGAGGGAGAAAACAGACTGGTTAATTCATTCTTTGCATCTGTCTTCACACATACACACAAAAACAGCACAATCTTCCAAAAACAGAACCGTAAAAGACAGACTAGGAATACAAATTAAAATAGGCAAGAAAATAGTAAGAGAACCGCTGTCTACTACAGAAGAATTCAAATCACCAGAACCAGATGGAATATTTCCCAGAACTTGGAAGGCACTAGCAGACATGATCTCGGAATCACTGAAACATACCTTGCAAGATCCTGGAGCACTGTGGATTTACCAGAGGACTGGAAAAGATGGTTCCCATCTTCAAAAAAGGAGAAAAAAATGAAGTCAGGTAAATATAGAGCAATCAACCTGACATCAATAACTGAGAAGAACCTTGAAAAGATAACAAACAACAAATCCGTGAACATCTAGAAACAAGCAAAGTTATAACCAGAAACCAGCATAGGTTTGTCAAAGACAAACAAATCTTATTGCATTCTTTGACAAAATGACTAAAATGGTGGAACGAAATGCTGTGGATATAGTATAACTGGACTTTAATAAGGCATTTGACAACCTAGGATTTGTACAAACCACTCTCAATGTGTAATCTTCAATTGAACTGCATCTACATGTCAGGAAGTAAACAGTGGGGTACCCCGAGGCTCTGTCTTAGGCCCAGTACTCTTTAACATCTTCATAAATGATTTAGATGAGAGGATAAAAGCTGGCAGGAATAGCCAACACCCCAGAAGGTAAGCTCAAGATCCAGAAAGAACTTGACAGACTAGAACACTGGGCCCTATCTAACAAGATGAAATTCAATAGTGAAAAAAGAAATTTTACACTTAGGCAAGAAAATGAAATGTACAGGTACAGAATATGTGATACCTGGCTCAATAACTGCAAGTGGGTTTAAGGACTCCTAGTGGACAACCAATTAAATATGAGCCAGCAGTGTGCTGCAGCTGCAAAAAAAACCCCAACCCAATTAAGTCCTAGGCTGCATTAACAAAGGGATTTAATCAAATTCATGTGAAATATTATAATGCCTTGGTATTATTGCATCCAGTTTTGCTCACCATGATATAAAAAAGTTGTTTAGACTTTAGAAAGATTGTAGAGAAGAGCAAGAAAGATGACTAGGGACTGGAGGGCTAAAACATATGAAGAACGGCTGCAGGAATTGGGTTTGTATAGTCTAATGAAAACAAGAACTAGAGGTGACATGGTAACACTGTTCTAATATTTTGGGGGCTGTCACAAGGAAAAGGGGATCAACCTATTCTCCAAAATGTCTGAAGGCAGGAAAAGAAGCAATAGATGCAAACTAATCAAGGAGGGAACCAATCTAGAACTAAAGAGAAATTTCTTAACAGTGGATGACTTCCCTCTAGAAATTGTGGAGTGCTCCATCACTGGAAAAGAGATTGGACAGCAGTTTGTCTGAAATTGCACAGGGGTTGCTTGAGCAAGGGGTTGGACTAGAAGATCTCCAGGGTGCCTTCCAACTCTTAATATTCTTTTTGCATCTCATGTACTACAGGATATTTAATTCTCATAAAGCATCACGGAGAAGCTTTTGGAGTTTGGGTGACAAGAGAATTCTAAGTAAAACACAGATCAATATTTTTACATCAAAACAGCTGAGTATACCTGCATTTGCAAAAGTATGATGGTGATGATGAACATGAGGAGGAGGAGGATAAAGATAGGCATTTACTGAAGATATAAGCATTTAAAAAGATATTAGTCTAAGTAGAAAAGCTTAATTAAACTTACCAGATCAGAAATCAAAATTCCATTTCCAAAGATGAAAAATGAAATATTTTGGGTAGAATTGCTCATTTTATATTTTGTTTACCATTAATTAAAAGCCAAGTCCATGAAACTCTCAGCTGAGAGTTCAATATATCATTAACATGTTCAGTGTGACCTCTGGGCAAAATAAACTTGAGGATGTACTGGGAATTCATATTACACATTCATAATTAATTCAAACCTCCATTGCAGGTCACTAAGAAATCTTATTATATAGGTTGATCTCTTTTATTTTGAAATATTAACTTGCAGATTGAGGAATTATAGATTAAAGAACCCTAATCAGACTATGATAGGGTTTCTTCAATCTATACATCCCTCAATATCTCTTATCTTGAAATATTAACTTGCAGATTGAAGGCAGAAACAACGAAGCTAAAACAAGAAATGGGTAAAAATACCCATTTTTAAATCATGCAGAATTCACAAGCTAATGTTGCATGTTAGACATACAGGTAGTCCTTGTTTTACAACCATTCATTTAGTGATTTTTCAAAGTTACAGTGGCACTGAAAAAAGTGATTTATGATTGTTTTTCATACTTACAATTTACCCCATGATCACATGATCAAAATTGGGATGCTTGGCAACTGGCTCATATTTATGACGGCTGCAGTGTCCCAGGGTCATGTGATCACCTTGTGCAACCTTGTGACAAGCAAATCCAATGGGGAAACCAGATTCACTTTAAAACCATGTTACTATCTTAACAACTGCAGTGATTCAATTGTCAACTGTGACCAAAAAAAGGGTTGTAAAATGGGGCAAAACTCACTTAACAACTGTCTCACTTAGGAATGAAAATTTTGGGCTCCATTGAGGTCATAAATTGAGAACTACCTATAGTCTATCCAAACATGAAGTGGCAACATGGGAGTTTTCTTTTCCTTTAAATGTTTCTAGTAACTATTTTTCTATCTTAGCATATGTCCTTTGGCTTCCATTTTGTTTACTGGCAAAAACTATGGATTGATGTTTGTGAACGAACATTGTTGTACTACCATAGTTGGATAGAAGGTGTGTGTGGGGGGGCGGCTTTGGAGTCCATATCTTCCCTCTTTTAAAGCCTTTTTTCTTGCATTAATGTTCATTTCCAGACTATAAGCATTAGAGTAGCAGTCAGGGCAACTCATAAACATTAGAGATGTAAATACAAATTTTGACAGGTACTAGTCAATAAGATGCTGAATTGCTGTGAAATCCTGTAGCCTAGGTATTCCCTCCCTGAAATTCTTCATCTCATTTGCATTTTTATTAGAGAATCTGCTGGATATAAATGAGATCTCTTTATGGGTATGCTTTGGGTCCTTCATCTGCTTATGATGTGGATCCTCACTCTTTTCAGAGGTCCTGAAATTAATCTTGAAATGTCTCTGGCATCGATAGTCTGAAATGGATGCACACTTTCTGAAATACTTTCTATTTTTAAGATAATGTCCTACGTTATATTCACTGAATCATAGTGGGGATGGATAAATGAGATCATATAGCCATCTCTTTTGAGCCAGGTAGGCCATCCCTTTGCCCAAGGTGGTTGTTTTCAATAGCCCAGCAGCATAAAGTGGAGGAAGAGGAATCAGACAAATTTTAATCTTGTAAACAAACTGTAGCAGTTTTAATTTATTTGTTAATAAGATTTATAAATGGCCACTTATCTCAAAAGAACCGGCTCTGGGTCATAAACAATAACCAACAATTCAAAAATACAAACAAACCAATCCTATGTAACTGGGCAAGAATCAATCCCAGGCGTCTCCTCTGAACCTGCAACGAGGCCCAGCTAAGAATGATTTGAGTGCTTTTGTTTAATCGATGCTGAGAAATTCTTGCACATGTCTCTGCAAAAGGTTCCCCAGGCCCCTGTTACTCATGAGGGCTTGTATCACCAAAAACAGGGCTGAGTGGTAGCAACTTGTAGATGCAATAAGGGTGGAGAAGTACTGCTGTTTCACTGCCCTACCATCACAAGGTAGGCCTTGATAGAGACTCTGACCCATGTTCTATTGAGTTTGTCCTTCGTTGAGTGCCAGTGATGCTCTAGGTACCTCTGCTCTCGTTTGGCAGGGTCCCCAAGAGGGACAAGGATCCCCCAGAGAGGTGAGAAGGCATGGGTGCAATGATTCCAATGCCTCAGCCACACCCCCTTATTCCAAGCAGCAACTAAGGCTTCAGATGAATCCTGCAACAGACTAACAGCAACAATCCCCAGCACTTACTGGAACCTATCCATGTTCTTCAATTGTTAGAGGCAGACCAATGTAATGGTTCCAGCTTCCCTATAGTGGAGCATTTAGTGGATACTAGGGAATCCCATGGAAGTCAGGGCATGATGTGGACAAGACAAAGGGAGATGCGAAGAATTCCCCCAGTTTCAGTTTCAGATCACAAAATTTAGGCTTTGACAGGAACCAATTCTGCACTGTGACCATTACCCTGGCTGTGTCTGATTCTGGATGACCTGGAATAAGCCCATGGTTCTTAAGCCATGAACTCCTGAAACACCTCATATCCCATTCCTAGAGAAGGTGGATTGAAGTCCCCCAGAACCATTAATTCTGGGAAACTCCACTGTAAATCCAGAAGTTGAATCAAGGAGCTCAGACAGGGGAGTGGTTAGGCTACCTGGAAGCTAGTATGCAGTGTTGGTCTGACCATATGCACTTTTTAATGGACTACATAAAATTAAATTAGGGTCTCAGCCCACAAAAGGCTATTAACATTTTCTCCAGCCTTCCAGGCAGAGGTAAGCAGATCATCCTGTCATTACCTCCTTTTCTGCTCTTAAACTGTGAATTAGGAGCGAAGCAAAAAGGGAAATATGATTTTGATTCCCTCTGTTAAAAAACAACAACATAAGAGTATAAGCCATGTTATATACTCCAGGGAACACATCAGCAAATGAGAATTTAAATTGTTTATGACCACAAACAAAAAGCATTTGCAGCATATACATCACAATAGGTAGTTAGATGTCTGGCCCCAATAACAAAGAAATATAAGTACATGCTACTTCCAAGCAGATTCCTTTATTGTTCCTTGCCCATAGTCAGAAATCTTGTCAAGCTAAAGCAACTACAGGCTTCATTAGGGATACACTCTGAGAATCTCTAGGGAGGAGCTGGTTTAACTCTCTTTGTCCCAACCAAAGTATCTAAACTTCATTGTCTTTTGATTCTCTGGAATGTAGCCCCTCCTTCCTGGAAATTCAGACTATGATCCATCATATTAGGGCAGTTTTTTTAAAAAAGAGACTTTGAATCAGAGACATAGTGCGAAGATGAATAAATAAAGGAGAAAAAATAGTGTAATGTGATGAACAATAGTCAAATATTTTAAACATTGTCTCTCGTGCTCACTGATTGGAATTAAAATTGGATCCAGAAATGTCAGTGTCATGTGTCCCTATCCATGGAAAAAACATGTGTTGGTAACTCTTTTTATATGACATGTCACATGATGATTAATTCAGCACTTTCTGAAGTTTTAATGACGGCTTAAAGGTAAAGATTCCCCTTGCACATGCGTGCTAGTCATTTCTGGCTCTAGGGGGCAGTGCTCATCTCCATTACAAAGCCGAAGAGCCAGCGTTATCTGAAGATGTCTCCGTGGTCATGTGGCTGGCATGACTAAACCTGAAGGTGCACGGAATGCTGTTACCTTCTCACCAAAGTGGTCCCTATTTTTGTACTTGGATTTTTACATGCTTTCGAACTGCTAGGTTGGCAGAAACTGGGACAAGTAATGGGACCTCACTCCATTACGCGACGCTAGGGATTTGAACCGCCGAAATGCCAAACTATCTGATCGACAAGCTCAGTGTCTTAGCCATTGAGCCACCACATCCCCAGTAATGACTGCTTAGAACTGTCATTTTAGGTGCTGTAGTTTAAAAGTAAAGTTTCTGCTTCTTCCACAGACTTTTTGCTATATTTTTAAAAAACATGGGCTTAGTAATCCTCCTTTATATTTACAGAAGAGGATTCTTTCTCTAACTAGTGCATTAAACCTTTCATGCTGCTTCTAATGACAAAGATTTCCACCTCAGTGTGAAAATACAGAACAACTGTAAATACTCCACTTTACTTTTTATTTGTTTTGTAAATAGAAGCTTTTTATATTTTTGTACAGGTAATCCTTGACTTACAAAAGTTCATTTAGTGACCATTCAAAGTTACAATGGCACTGAAAAAAATGACTTATGACCATTTTTCACACTTACGACCGTTGCAGCATCCCCACTGTCATGAGAGGCCGGGCAAGGAGAAGCGTCCCTTAACATGAGTGATGTTGAGTTGGCCAGTCACATGACCACCAAGTCACACCCAACAACTAAGCCACACCCACAGAACCAGTTGTTTAAAAAATTGAATCCCACCCCTGTCTGTAGGGCTATACAATCAACAGAATTTCTAACAGATTGAACAGCCATTTGTCCGGAATGAAATAAGGTCTCTTGCCTTCAGCAGAAGACCTCCAATGTCCCATCCAGCCCTATGATTCTATGATTCTAAAAGAAGTTCATATATGCAATCACTCATAAATAAAGGTAATCCTCACTTTACAACAATCCATTTAGTGACTGTTCAAAGTTACAATGGCACTGAAAAAAATGAATTATGACACTTGGCAACTGACTTATAGATGAAATATCTGTGTTATATTAGGGAAAGTATAGAATATACTAGACAACCTACAACCT
>JANHFN010310321.1:0-14843 GCA_032468175.1 Toxicocalamus goodenoughensis
TTTTTAAAAAGGAACACATTATTAGATATGAAGAAATTTTAAATGAAAAGGGTGAACTCAGAACAAAGCAAGAATTAAGAGTTACAAGGGATAAAAATGAATTGGTATTTGTATTTGCAAATACATACAAGGTATGAGAAAGATATTAAGATGGCTGGGTTTTATAAGGAATTGAATGAATTAGATAAAATCCTAACAGGCACTGACAGTTGGTTAAAAATTATATGGTTACTTACTAGGAGTGAAATTAGAGGAACAAGTTAAAGAATCAATGATTGCGTGGGGGAAAAACTTTGGATATGGAATAGACTTGGATAAATCGAAGATACTATAGTCTAGAAACTATAAATAAACTATGTCAACAGCTTATAAAGAATTTGTATAAGATGTTTTACAGGTGGCACTTATCCACAACGAGAATTGCCAAGATGTTTAAAGATAAGTCGGCGAAGTGCTGGAAATGTCAGAAGTTACCAGGATCATACTACCATATGGGGTGGACATGCACAGAAGCTAAAAAGTATTGGACTAGAATACGTATGTGGCTGGAGAAAATGATGAAACAACCTATAGAATTAAAACCAGAGACATTTTTATTGGGAATTTTGCCTGAGGGTTATAACAAAGAGTTAACCTACTTGATTATCAATGTATGAACAGCAGCCAGGATTGTATTTGCACAAAATTGGAAAAATGACAAAATTCCGATGGATGAGGAAATAATTAAGAAAATAATGGAATGTGCAGAAATGAGTAGATTGACAATGGCAGTTAGAGAACAAGAAGAAAAAGATTATTATAAAATTTGCAATTTATTTTATGAATGGTTAGATAGAAGAGTAAGAAATTGAAATATGTAACAACAGCATGATATCTATTGCTGATAGTTGAATGAGTTAGACAGAGTAAGAAAATGAATATGAAATATATTATTGAAAGTCAATAAATATGTTAAGGCTAATATAGTAAGTATATATGTGATATAAAATACTGATTAGGATTATAAACATATATAAGTAAAATATGTATGATAGATATTATGTGCATAAAGAAATGTGTACCCAACTGACACACTGATGAATAGAAAGGTTTTACTTGTTTTTGTTGTTGTTATAAAAATAAAAATTTTATTTTAAAAAAAGCTGGTGGATAGATGGGCCCCATTATTGCTCCATGGGGGTCACCTGAGTCAAGGGGGTCATTAAAGAGGGATTTGGTTACTTTCTTGAGCAGAACACCTGGTAATGCTCTGCCCAAAGATAAGCCACCATTTTCTCTTTAAAAGGCGAGGATGCACAGGGAATCTTCAACTTGCGAGCACAGTTGGGCCCAGAATGTCCGTCACTAAACGCAAAGTCTTTCAGTGAAGCACCCCCAATTTCATGGCGATCTCGTAACCCCAGGGCACGGCCATTGCAATTCAGTGCAACTGGAGGAGGGTGCCCTAGTGACTGGGGGGGTCTGTTATGCTGAGATGGCGGGTGAAGCCCCATGGGTACGGGATCCCCCCCTGCCCAGGTTGGCTCTTATGCACTTGGGATGGGGGCACTGCCAGGTGGGGAGACTGGGTAGGCAGAGTTAGGGGGCAACAGGAACACTTACGGGAAGCCGTTACGGTGGGAGGGGAAGAAGCTTCCCTCAGGCCCAGCTGCTCTCGCCCCAGGCTGGAAGGAGCCCTGGCTGACCTTCCTGGCATCGTTCTGAACCAACCCCTCCCAACCCCCAAACCCTAGGACTTGGAGGGGGCACCTGGGACTGGCATCCCAACCAGCGAGGTCTGTTCCTTGACTTTGTGAAAGATAAAACCTACTTATTAAGGCTTCTTCAACAAATCACAGAACGTGCCTACGTCATACAAGACTCTAGACTGCTCACAGGAACACCTAAAACGTAAGTTAAAACCAACCCTTCCCCACTCAGGTGCCAGGCCAAGCAACTCCCCCTCCCCCCCCTGGCTCAACCCCTTCCTGGCCCAATATGGGTGGGAAGAGGCAGGTCTTAGCTCCTGGAAGGCTAAGAGGAGGGGGGTCCCTCAATCTTCAGTAGCAGGCTGCCCCACAGGGCTGAGCTGGCCATAAGAAGGCAGGGCCTTGGGGGCAACATTTATGGGAGGGGTCTGGAGCACACCCACCCGGGAGGGCAGGCAGGGAGAGGCAGTCCCAGAGACAGCCTGCTGCGTGCTGGGTGGAGCTTCAAAGGCATCTGGAGGGGAAATGGGAATCAGTAACCCAAACAGGAGGTGACTCAGCAGAAACAACCGGATGCCCCTTCTGGGCAGAATTTGGGGAGATGCTAGAACTCCCTTTTTCCTGCTGGCCTCCTCCAGCCACCACATGGGTGCAATCACAGGACCATTTCTCTCCCGGAAACTCAGCAGCCAAACTGGGCTGCAAAAGATGAGCAGGAGTGTTTCCACCATTGCTGGTACATAACTGACATGCTGGGCCAGCTTTGATCTTCACAATCCTGGGTTGCCACCCTCTGGCGCCTCACAGGCCAGGGAGGTGCGCTCTCCCCTTTGAGCAGGAAAAGCACCTGCCAGTCCTGGTTTTGCACAAGCCCATCAGCCCAGGTGACGCTACACCCTTCCCAGGTGCAGGAGAGGCCCAGAGGTGGGGGGGGGAGGGGCAGCAGACCCTCAAGGATCACCTCCCCCCCAAAAAAATGATGGTGGGGCAGCTCTGCAGGACTCTGGGGATCCCTGGGCCCACGGACAGCTTGGCTCCATTCACCCGAGGCAGACCCCAAAGCACAGGCCGAATGGATATGGCAAAGCTGAGCGCAGAGCACCGTCCTCAGCTGAAGGATCCCCAAGAGAGATCACCGAGTGGATTCCCACTCCCTGGCGCAGTGTGAACTGATGGTGGCCTGTGGAGCCCAGCCCTGGCCCGGAAGGACTCCTGCCCAAAGAAGAATGGCCCAGCCTGCCTCCCTTCCTCTTCCAGCTCTTGCAGCACCAGCCTGGCTTGGCCTCCCCGGGAGGAGCTGGTGCAGCAAAACCAGGGGGGAGGGGAAGGGGGCTGCCTCACTGCAAATGCGGCTTCCAGGAAGCAGGAAGGAAAGGCAGACAGGAGAAGCCAGAGGGCCTGGGGGGGGGCTGCTCCCTACAGGCCCCAAAGGCAGACAATTGTGCCGCCCTTTGATCCTCAGCGCCCCCCCCTTCCCTGATCCCCAAATAGCCATAGATCCCCCCAAGCCCCACCCCAAAGCTGAGAAATTAAAAGACTAGCAAGGAGGAGCATAATCCAGACACCACCACCACCACCACCCCGACTTCCAGAGTGGCTCTCCAGGTGACTCCCCCGGCTGGCTCAAGGGGGTGATGGGGAAGGTCTGGGCAGGGGCAGCAGAAACTGCCTTGAAGGAATTACACAGACACACACGCACACACAGAATTGCCGAAGCTTTTATGAACTAAGACCTCTTCTGCCAAGGTGTGAAGACAAAGAACCCAGCATTTTGCTGCCATTGAACCCCAACATTTGCACAGGGCTCCCCACTTTTGCAGCCCCCTTTTCCCAGTCCCTTGGGTCCCAAATCCACAAACAGCCCAGAGTGGGGAAACTGCTCCCAGAGAGGGAGCAGCCGCTCTGCCTCCTTCAGCCCTCTGGGACCAGCCTGGCCAGGGTGCAGACCAAGAGTGCGGCCCCACCTGGAGGGGCCCAGGGAAGAGTCGGAGCTGGGAATGGCTCCTCTGGATGGCAGGGGCAGCGCACGATGCCTCTCTCCTCTCTTCCAGCAGCCCCTTCCTTGGAGGGGACTCGTTTTTTGCTATTCACCTCCTTTATTTAGTTACACATCTGCTTCCTTCTTCAAGTGTGACTCCAGATAGCGCATCCCAAAGCTAATAGGCTAAAAATAGCCACAGCTGCCCAGCGCTGAGAGAGTCTCGCCAGCTGCTGCCTTGGTGCTTCCAGACTGCAGACACTGAAGCCTCCCTCACCCCGCATGTTCAGCCAGTCCTCCCCACTGTGGGGTCACCTCAGGACGTCCCCTTGGGTGGCTTCCCTTCCTCCCTGTGCTGGGCCATCCGCTCTCCTGCTAGGCTGGCGTGGCCCTCGGGATGGGGGCCCCCTCCCCCAGCATTTCTGCCACTCTGCGCCTGAGCTTCAGGAATCTTCCTTGGAAAGTTGGCATGAACACAGTCCTGGGAGAAAAACGCCAGCCCTCCCGAAGGTTTAATAATTTAAAAAATCTTCAAGTGCCTGGAAATGGATAAATTAACTATGGAGCTAAAAGGGAAAGCTGACATGGAATACAGTGCAATATGGGAAAGATGGTACGTCTGGATTGACAATAGACATAAGAATAGAAAATGTAAGTAAATAATGTATGTAATAGTTATGAGGGTATGGAAGTAGTGTGTTTTGAAAGATTGGATAGGATGTATAAATGCATATATATTGTCACAGTATTGTTCAAATAGTAATGGTATTATGTATAAACCAATAAAGTGTTGCAAAATAATAATAATAGAAAGTTGGCATGTGGGCGGGGTGGGCAGAAGGCCAGGCCTGCACAGGCTGACTTATGAGGAAAGAGCAGAGAAAGACAGGGAGGGACAGCTGCCCATAGGAGCCCCCAGCCCTAAGATCAAGGGTCAGGGCAGGGAAGTGGTTCTGCTGACAGCTGCACTTTGTCTGAAGACCCCACCCCACCCCACCCCTTCTCAGGGACAGAAACCGGAGGGCAAAACCAGAGCAAGAGCAAAAGCTTAACTCGGAAGGGTGCGAAGCAGCAGGAGGACGGTTTCCCTTTCCTCAAGCATTCGTGGATGAAATCCCAGACTAACAATACAAATCCCAGACTAACAATACGTACTTAAAAGCAAAAAAGCCCCACCTGAGTCATCAGCCTGCCCATCATCACACAATCCAGCCTCTAAACCTGGTAGCACAGCGGGACCTCGGGGCCCAACAATGCAGGGGCCGCTCTAATCCCAGGGATGCTCCAAACAGGCCCATGATGGTCATGACCAGGCCTGCTGGCAGAGCAGAGGGGCAGGATGGCCACACCCTTTCCTCAAACAAGAGCCACCAGGAGCCTCGGGTGGCGCTCAGCCCCTGCTCAGAGGCAACGATGGCAAATCCCAGAGCCCTGCTTCAGCTGGTCCCTCTTCTCCCCAGCCCAGACTTTATAACCTGCCAAGGGGGCCTCCAGCACATCCCCAGCACAGAGATGGGCCTCATCTGCAGGCGACCGGTAGATTTATTTATTTATTTATTTAAACTTTTATATGCTTATACTATCCTTCAGGATCAGCACCTGCTCCGCTTTACAAGGGGCCTCCTCTTGAAATCTCCTTTGCTGGGCTAAGAAACCATTCTGTCTCATACTACAGCGGGCAGAAGGAACGGCCCTAAGGAAAAACCACCCCCAGCACTGGCCAGATAAACGGGGCTTCAGCTGGGCCAAGCAGACAGTTTGAGAAGACAACCGAGCCCCCCTCCACATTCAGACTTGCAAGAGGCTGCTCACAATAAAAGGAGTCCTGACCTTCTTCACCTGGTCTGCCTCGTGGACTGACGCCCACCATTGACCACCCAGGGAAGCTCCCAAACCAGAAACCTCTTCCTCCTGCAGCTGATGCTCTGGAAGGAAACAAGCAGCCCACCGGCGAGAAGCTCCAGAATCCCAGATTCCCTGGTCTCCTCAATGCCTTCCCTGGTGGCCACCTCAACCCAAGGGCAGCAGGCTGCCTGGGGCCAAGAGGCCCCTTTTTGGTGCTCCTGGATTGTCCATGAAGGAATCTGAATCCAAACCCAAGCAGGGAAGGGAGGGAGGGGAACTCCATTTCGCTGCCTCTCTTGCTGCTTTCTACTCCACCTCTGCTTCTCCCTCAGCCACCACATCTCCCGCCCCCCGTGGTACAGACCAGGTTGCTTCTTCCTCCCATTCTCCCATGCCACCATTCCTCACCCTGGATTCATACCAGTTCTTCCTGCACCATTGTCTGCCAATTGCTTCCCCGTTATTCCCAAGGCAGAGATCGGTCTTTCCTACAGCAACTATCACAGGGTTCACGTTTCCACCAAGATCGCCAACATGACTGAAAGGTGGGGCAACCACTGGCCCTCCAGAGCAGCCCTTCCACAATCCAGGCCCAGGCGGGACTCACCGATGATGGCATGCACTCGGACTGAGAGCTGCGTGCGCAGGAGCAGGATTGGCCGCCTCCCTTTGCTGCAACAAGAGGAAACCAAGGAAACCAGTCAGGACCAAGAAACCCCCCCCCCCAACACACACACACACACACAGGGCCTGCCATCTGCTTCAACGAAAGGCAGCATCCAGAAAACATTGCATGCAACTCCTCTGCTGCATGAAATGTGTGGGTGCCGGTCTGCATCCGGGTCCAATTCAGGGTGTTGGTTGTAACCTATAAAGCCCAGGTGGTAAAGGGACGAGCTACCTATAGAACAGGCTTCACCTCATCACATCAGTACCTCTCACCTGGCCTGGTAGGAAAGGCCTATTGCAAATCCCGTCAGCCAAAGGATTCGGACTGAGAGTCCAGGAAGAGGGCCATCTTGGCCATTTGCCCCCATCTGGGGGGATATCTTGCCCCCCAGAAGTGAGGCAGCCCCCCTGCTCTTGAAAGGAGAGCCTGGAGCCCAGGGAGCCCACAGCCGCAAGGCTGGTTAGCACATGGAAACGCCCTTCCCTCCTTTTAATTCATTTTTAACATGATTTTTAATTCATTCTTGCCTCTTCTTAAGTTTTTAACCCCTGTTTTTGTATTTGAATATTCTATTTGTGCAACAACCAGAGTCCCCCCGTGAGGAAATTGGGCAGTTTAAAAATCTGATCAACAAACCACCCAAGTAAAAATAGAAGGGTGCCCAGCAAATGCCAGGCCTTCCCCTGCAGCCAGCAACTGGGGCCAGGGAGGAAAAAGGAGCTGCAGGTGTGGGCACAATGCACGATGAACCGAGCCTCCTCATGGGCCGGCAAGCACATGGTGCCTGCTTGCCTCACATACAAAAGCGGTGCACAGCTTTTGGTGCAAAAGGCGGCAACCCCCCCCCCCAGCAGGGATTCACCTGATGTCTTCATAGAATGCTTCCAGATCGTCCTTCTGCTCCAGCAGTGAAAGCTCCAGGTCCAAGTAATATCCGGAAGGCAGCACTTGCAAGGCGCAGTCCTCCAGCTGCAAGAGGCACATCTGGATGCTAGCCAAGCAAGGAGCGTCTGGTCTGGGATTCTTTCTGGTCCCTCTCCCAGCATGGGCAAACGCGGTGCCTGCATTGGCACCTAACCCAGGCTCCTTTGGAGGCAGGGCCAGGTCCCGCCCTCACCTCCACCTGTTCAGGTGCAGGACCAATCCCAGGCCATCAGATGCCCTTTAAGGAGGGTGAGAGCCCCCTGCCCATCCAGCTGGAGCTGCTCAGAAGGGAGGAGCCAGGAGACCCCACCAGATCCCCAGGTCCAGCCTGGCCCCTGCCTGCTTCCCTCTTTTTGTGTCCGTTTCAGAAAAGCAGATGTGGGATTGGAAGGAGAATTTCTTCCTAGCACTGAAGAAGAACCGGGGCCTGCAAGCAGGGAGGCAGGAGTTTGCAGGCACCCATCCAGACTGGATTTGCACCCAGCTCTTACTGGAGCCCCAAAAGCTTCTGTGGCTCCTAAGAACCTCCTGGTCTGGCCACAAAAAAGGGCTCCGGGGCGAATCCGGAAAGGAAAGGACAGCCCAGTCAGTCAGGGTCTCACCAGGGGCAGCCTGGCACTGAGGAGGAGCCAGCAAGTCAGGAAAAGAACGGAAGAGTCCGAAGGGAAGAGCAATGAAAAGAGCAGGCTTCCTCTGCCTGCCTCACATGAAAGGGGGAAAGTCCCTTAAAGGAGGGAAATCCCGAGTCTTCAGAATAAATCCTGTGGCAGACAAGGAAAGTCAGAACTGGAAAGCTCTGGACACCAAGAGGAAGGGACAACTCAGCCTGACTTCAAGGGCAAGAAAGAAAAAAAAAACAAGGAGACAAATAAAGAGATCAAATGGAAATTTACAACCAAAGGAAGAACACTTGAGGAGCCAAAAAAAAGCGAAGTTAAAAGTTGGAAAGACTGCTCTGAAATCTTTTCCATCTTTAGAAAGAGAAGATGACTCTGCTGGAAAGGGAGGGAAAGACGTACCAAACCACCTGCTAAACAGGAAAGCATTAATTAGCATGATCCCTCAATTGCTCTTCTGGAAACCTTTGCAGATAATAAACCTGCTGACTATAACAAATTTAGAGACAGGATCAGTCAGAAGAGAAGGACAGCAGGACGTAAATGGCTGCTCCCCTTATGTCTCCAATACCATAAATATGTTACTGTGTAATAATGGCAGAACTGGAGGAGATGATGTCAGGAAGCTAAAAACTGTAGACTTGAGCTATGCAGCCACTTCCATTTAGTTAATAGAAAGGAAATAAGACTTGTGCAAGTAAAAAATGGGAAGCAGAACAAGTCAAATTAACGTAAAGTATTTTAAAAAGTAGAGGTAAATATTAACAAGCATATTCAGTTATCTTAAAGTTTATGGGAAAGAGATGGAAATGGCACACAACTTGAATAAGAAGGAATGGAGAATGCGGTAGAAAAATAAAGAAGATATTAGTCTTAGGAAAAACCTATGCAGAATCGTGGATGTTTTATTCATACATTCAGTTTTAATTATATAAAATATTTTGTCCAAGTTTCAAGAAAAATTGAAGTATCCGAATGCAGCCAAGATCAGACTAAAACAATGATCTTTCTGACTCTGAAAGGCCAGCTATGAAAATGGGGCACTAAGAATGACCAAAAGGAAGGCAATAATAAGATGCTTCCAAATTATTTATTTTTCAGCAGCTACTAAGAACTTGGGATCTGCAAGCAGTCCTCCATCGAATGCCCTGCCTGCTCTCCTAGAGGACAAAGCATGCAAAAGCTGAAGCATGTCAAGGAATGGACGATGAGCTAGGAGAAAAACAATTAGGCTTGGCAAGATTGAGGGAAGTTGGAAGAGATGCCAATGAATAAGTCAGATGGGCAGCATCCAAGATTAATGGAAGGGCTCAAGTTGGACTGAAGAGGGTAAACAGTTGACCATGTGACCCCAAGGAGCTCAGCCCACTCTGAGTAGCTCTGGCTAAGCAAGCCTGCCTGCTCTGGCCTTCTGATGAAGGGTAGGCCAGCCGCCTGCAGGTAGGTAAATGCCACAAACAGGTGTGCGCCACAGCCTTGTCGTCACACAGGTCAGATTGTTGGGCCTGCATTATCCGCCCGATCCTGCGCATCTGATGAGGCCAGAGAAACGCCGCCTTTGGCCAGGGCTCCTCTGCCCTCACGGGCTCCCCGAAGCTCTGCCCGTTTCACGGAAGCCCCGGGCAGGCCGCTGGCGCTCCGCCCCGTGGCCCAACGTTTCTTCCTCGGCAGCCGGTCCTTCCAAGCGCTTCGGCTGCATATCACTTCCCGCAGGCCGGGCCGGCCCTTCCGCGGTTTCAGCGGCCCAAAGCCAGCGGGCAGCGATAAGAGCCGCCCTGCGGGCCCCGCGGCGGAAAGGCCTTTCCTGTTTGTGCCCGGCTGTTTTTAGCATCAGGCGCAGAAGGTCTCGGCCCGGAGCGCGTCACCCGAGCCGCTCAGAATAGAAGCCGCCCCAGCCAGCCCGGGGCCGCTGCCCGGCTCAGCTCGCGCGGCTCCTTGGGGCCGAGTGGCCGGCACCGACCCGCCGAGGGTGCCCGGCATCGCCCACGCCCGGCCTCCCCTCGACTTGCTCCGCTCGGGGGGCGCTCGGCGTAGGGACCCCGGGAAGCAGCTCGCGGGGCCGGCGGAGGGCGCCGGGCAACGTCTGCCAGAGGCAACCCCGGGCTGCCTTCCCACGCGGCCTCCCCCGCCACCCACCCCCGAGACGCTCACCCGCAGCGGCGCGCCCAGCAGGCGGAGGAAGGCGGGCACTTGGGCGGCCAGCGGCAACGCCTCGGCCACGGGCGAGCTGGGCGGGCGGCGCGGCTCGGGGAAGGAGGCGCAGCAGAAGGGATCCCCGTCCTCCAGGTACTGCAGGCGGCACTGAACGACGCCCGGCGGCTCCGGCTCGGCCATGGTGCGGCGGCGGCGGCGGCGGATCTGCGGCGCTCTCCCCGGACGGACCGAGCTGCGGCGGCGGGGCGCGCGGGCGGCGCTGGGCTGGGATTGGCGAGGCGGAGCTTCCAGGGCGGGGACCCACGAAGACCCCCAGCGGCGCCTGCGGCTGCAGCCCTGCGCGCTTCCTTTCTTGAAGGCCCTGAAGGTTGTGGAAGCCGGCGGGGCTCCGGTCTCCGCCCTCCAGCCCAGCAGAGGAAGCCGCGCTCTGGACCCGGGACCGGGAAAGGCAACGTGGCCCTCTGATGTCGGGGGCCGGGGTGGCGCTGGCCCCAACTCCGGCGTCCTGGGGCTGGGGCCTCCTGACTCGGCCCCACTGAGGAAGGCTCAGCACAGTCCGAGGACGCGGGTCTCTTTTTGCCCAGCGGGCATCGGCTCCTCTTTCCCAGCTTCCGTCCCTCCGATGGGCTGCTTCAACGGTCAGCCGCATCAGAAAGTCCGTTTTAACAGAAGTGAAAAAGAATTAAAAGAAAAAAATGGTCGCTTGGCATTTGATACTCCCTTTAGGATACGTTTTGTACCTTTTTTTCTACTGCCACATTACCCCAATAAATTAGAGGTGGCTATTTTTTTAAATATTTTGAAATTAAAATTTATTCAAGACAGTACAAAAATGAAGCCAACTTCCGAGGAAGCAGCCTGGTCTAGTGGTTAAGACATTAATTGGTTCCCAATTGGGCTCTGAGCCTGATGCCCAGCCGGTGAAGAACACCAGACATGAGGGGCAGTTTTTCTTTCCTTGAAGCGCCCCAAGAAAAGGGTCCTGGCCAAAAATGCCAAGGAACCTCAAACAATAGAATTAAGAATGCTGAAACATTTTCACTAAAGCAGAAGACGGGGTATATAAAACAAATACTCTAATAAACATTTTAATAACGATCTAACAATTGACCTCCCGATTCCTAAGCCTTGGCTAATGGATGTTCCAGGAGTTGTCTAATACACCTTCTATTTGCTGCAGGTCATCCCTGTTCCTAACTTCTAGCTGAGCTATGCAGGATGTCTAACTCCTCGTTGCTGTTATCACTTCTCTAACCACCTAGAACTGGTACAATTGTTGCACGTGCATATTCTCTGTGAGTAAAACAGCCTTTGTTCTTGCCAGACAGACTCCACAATTACAGACATCCCAGTTTTCTTTCAAGTGCATATGCCACAGCCTTGCTTCCTTTTAGCAACCCACCAGACCAAGTTAGAAACCAGGAGACTGAGTTCGAGTCCAGCCCAGGGCATGAAACTTGGCTGAGTGTCTTTGGGCCAATCGTTTTCTCAGCCCAAATAGGAGGAGGAAGGAATGTTAGGTAATCGATGCCTTGGGTTATTTATAAAAACAATAAAGGATAAAAATAAAAAATAAAAAGTACCAAGTATTTAAAACATGAATGTGTGGCCCATTCAGTCAGGGTGTGAAGCCTACCCGAAAGTTGCAGGGCAGGCTGGGCTCAGTGGCACGGAAGGAAACCAGGCGTTCCTCAGGAAAGTAGAGGGGGGTGCACAGAAGTTGTGCTCTTCAGAGACACACACATCCTCCAGTTGTTGCCAAGCAGCACAACTACAAGCCACTTTCCTCCTCAGAGTGATGCTGGGCTCGCAGACTCACATGTTCTTGCACCTCTCCAAGATATTTCTGGCTTCAGGTCTCCACATCGGTTGGAATTGGATCTGGGGGTTCCCGCAGGACCCCTTGGTCTGCTCAGCCAGAAGCGTCTTGAGTGGGGCTGTCTGTGGGCGCCCAGGACCTTGGCCCAATCCCTGCAGATGCAGCAGATGAGAAAGGCTTTCAGGAACCAGGCGGAGTCCCCCTTGTAGCACGGCAGAATCAGAGCTCCAGAGGGCTCACCGGCCATCATTTCCCCGTGGACAGCCAGTGAGCTTCCGTGGACACTTCCATGCTGTAGAGTGTACAGTGATTGCACCAACTTGACCAGATGGGCTGGTAGCCCCAGGTCTTGTAGGGCTCTCCACAGTATCTCATGATCAAGGCTTTCATGTAATTGGTGAAGCACATGAAAACCATTAGATATTCATGAGATATTTAAAAAAAACGTTTTATTGATTAAATTGTTAAAACATTGGACACGGTGTGATCGTCCTGACATTGATTTTGCCACACATACTATAGTATATGATGCATATCTTACATACATTTGTACATTTATAAAGTTAACTTATCTCCATAGTCTTATCCATCATATTCCATTGTGCTTATTTACATAACCTCAATTATCCATTCTACAAATCCTATTCATTTTTTGTTCTGGGTCCCTCCTTTCTGTTCCCACCATTGGTAAAATTTATTTCACGAGATTTTTCCATGACCAGCACAGATTTGCAATATGGTCCCAGGCGCCATGACCCCTTCAGAAGCCAGTTTGGACATCTGGTAATTCCCTTTCAATAGTTGGTGCCAGATGTTGTCACATAATTTTAAGCAGAACCTTGCTGATTTGTGAGGGATGAGATGAGAACAATTTTGCAATATGTGGAGCAATCTTTAGCATCACCCTTTTTTGGCAGTGGAATGAACACAGGGCATTTCCAATCCTGTGACCATGTGTTGGTTTCCCAGATTTTCTGGCATAGATCTCTAATGACTGCAAGTGTTTAGGGGTCTCGGTAATTCTGCAGCAATGATGTCAACCCCTGGAGTCTTGCCGTTTGGCAGTCGGTTCATTGCCCATCTGATCTCTTCCTCAAGGATGGCCAGTTCTAGTTCTCTGTTTCTGCAGGAAGGCAGCAGAAGAGAGGGGAATGGATCCCAGCCTCAGAGGGGGGCAGAGCAGGGCAGGGACCGGCATTCCTGTCTCTGCTGGGAAGAACCTTCTGCTTGCCGGAACTGGGTGTGTGACTCTGTTGTTTTGTTGGTGACTCTGATTGGACTCTGGGACTTCTGGGCCATGAGCTGACTGCTCCTCTCCCTTCTTTGGGCACTGGCCTTTGGAGCCCCCCAAAGGAGGGTGGGACTTCGTTGCTCTCTGAGAGCTTTTGCACACATGCCCTGCCTGCCCCATATAAGACTCCCCCTCTCCCTCCCTCTCTCCCCCCCTTTCTCTCTCTCCACACACATACACAGCACACACTGAACAACACTGATGAACCACGCTGGAGAAAGGAGCACCCACCAACCCTCTATATGCCTCTCCTTCCAGTCCCCTAAGCTGGTCCAGAAGTCAGTGGTGTCAAAGGTCATACAGATGAAAAGAACAGGAACCCCCCCAACCCCCCATCTTGAGCCTGCCATGAGTCACCCAGAAGTGTGACCATGGTTGAAATGCCACATACTTGTATAAATCAATGATGCAACTATACGTGTGGATTATTGTGTACAATTTGAGATCACATCTCAAAAAGGATAGAGAATTGATAGGGAAGGTTCAGAGGAAGGCAAGTAAAATGGTCAAGGGGCTGGAAAGGTTTAGGGAATGAGGTGACATTGAAGGCTTTTTAGGGTGGAAAGGATATGGATAAGGAGGAGAAATTATTTTCCCTTCCCAAAATACTAGAAACAAATCAACAAAGAAATGGAAACATAAAAGAATCTGAACAAAGGGGTGATTTTTATCAAAATGTTAATTCTATTTTGGAATTCACTGCTATGTGCAACGTGCTGGCTGCCAACTTGGTTGGCTGTGGAAAGGGACTGGGGCAACCATGGAAGACCTGGGAAAGAAGGGCTGTTGGCTGGCTGGAAGACTAAAGGGTTTCCTGGGGCAGCCAGCTGGCCACTGGCAGACGAGTCTTCTGGACTGGATGGACCCGCAGAGCACAGCTCCTGTGCCTTTTGGTATCTTGGCCTGGGTTCCCCAGAGAGGGAGGAGAGTTTACAAATAATGACTATAATCTCAATAAAAATTGCAGCCTAGAATTTTGCCTTCAAATGACTCCCCAAAACATGGGATGAAAAAAAATCTACCCTTGCAGCTGGTGGGGTTCTGGCAGTCTCGTTCTTAGCCCTTCTTTCCTCCCTTCTTGCCTATTTTCAGGGGCTTGGAAGCTGATGGAATGCGGCTGCATCTCCACGGGCAGAGGGCCCTCATGCTGCCCCAGGGCTTCTCCTGGCATTCCTCTTTGGGACAATTCAGCATGAGACTTTGGGCATCTATTTGCAGCTGGACGATGCACACCAAGCACTGCCAGATGCCACAGGTTTCCAGACTGGTTAATGAGTGCCTTTGCTGCCACAGCTGGAAGCTCCCCTGGGACCTGTCAGTCACCCCCTGAATTGTCAGCTGCACTTTGAGTTGGTTTTCCTTGAAAAACTGATTCCAACATTATAAGGAAAACCCCAGTGCAGATTTGTGTGGTTTCCATGGTTCCTTAGTAGTCATAGGAAGCCAAATTATAATCACAGAATTCCTTGTCAACATTTCCAGCACAACTGAAGGAGGAAATGACACAGCGCTTATCCAGCCTTTTGGAAAATCTTGGGGAGCGGGAGGGTCCTTGGGTCTCAGCTGATTTCCCAAGCGTGGCAGAAGCTCTTCCGGATGCAACCATGGCCTGCCATGGGATTTGCATCGTGGAGCCTGGAGGCTCTCTCAGCAGCAGCCTTCCAGTCAACCCCATCCATAGTATAGCTGTCAGGGAGGAAAGCACAAGGTGGGTGCGGTTCCTGGGCTCCGGTTACAGATTACTCATTTGGTGCCCATCCTAGCCTTGGTGAGCCCCAATTCTGTATGAGCTCTGGTGGCTCAACAGACTAGAAGGCTGTTATTAACATCTGCTGCTTGCAATTACTGCAGGTTCGA
>JANHFN010310348.1:0-14840 GCA_032468175.1 Toxicocalamus goodenoughensis
ACGGACCCATCTGCTTTTACTGGGGTGACTATTGGGGTCTCCCACCTTGCATGGTCAGTTGGCTCTAAAACCCCTTGTGCTATGAGTTTATCTAGTTGTTCATCAATTTTTGGTTTTAAAGTAAAGGGCACTCGTCTTGCCTTCAACCTTATGGGTGTAATATTTTGGTGAATATTAAATGAAATAGGGGCCCCTTTGTACTTGCCCAGTTCTCTGCTGAACATGTCTTGGAAATCCTTGATCAACCTTTCCTCCCAGTCTGCGTTGTGGATGTGGTTGATCCCCGTCATCCCGATCCCCAACGGTTCAAACCATTCCAGCCCCAACAGACTGGGGCGATTCCGGTCGACTATTGTTAATGGAAGTATTTTTGTCTGTCCTTTAAAATGGGTCTTGAAATGCCCTACTCCTATCACGGGGATTTTATTCCCCTGGTAGTCAGTCAATGTTAGCTTGTGCGGTTCCAGCTCTCTCTCTTCTATGTCTGGTATCAGGTTCTTTAATGTATTCCATGATACCATGGATAGAAATGAGCCAGAATCCACTTCCATCTTGCAGTCTTTGCCTTCTATCATTGCAGTCACGTATACCTTGTTGGTGTTTACTGAGTTGGATTGCGCGATCATCACCGTCTGGTGTGTCTCTTCCTTCCAACGTCTGGTTCTTCCTTCCTGGCTCCAACGATTTCCAGCTTGCCTTTCCTTCTCCTGAGGGGGATTGTTCCATCGCTGCCATAGGTTCCTGTTCTGGCATGCCCTGGCTATATGTCCCCGCCATTCGCAGTGTCTGCATATCGGGTCTAGGAACTGGCATTCGGACCATGGGTGGTCTCCCCCGCACCCAGCGCATGGAATTCCCATTCTTCTCTTCTCAGCCCACAATTGGTTTACCTCCTCCTCATCCTCGTAGTCGTCGTACGGGGGTTCGACGTCCTCATAGTGTGTGGTCGTGGTGCCTTTTTGTTTCTCGTCTGCCGGTTTGCAGGGTGGTTGGGTTTTCTCTAGGGCTCCCTCTCGGCTCGCTCTGTTCATCTTCTGCATAGTGGCCGTTGACTTTAGGGTGGCTTCTGCCACGGTGGCTTCCTCTATAGCCTTGGCCAGTGTTATTTTTGGCCGATTTAACAGCCGACCTTGTAATTTTAGGTCTTTGAGTCCCAATACTATGCAGTCCCGCATTGCCTCGTCCATATTTAGGAACTTGCATGCTCCTCCGATGTTCCTGAGGGCCACTACGAAATCCCCGATGTTCTTGTCCTCCTTTTGATTCCTTAAATAGAATTCGTGCCTTTTTATGAGGCATGAGACGGCGGGTGCATAATGGGCTCGCAATATCTGCTCCACATCTGGCCAGGCCATCTTAGTGACATCGTGCGGTTTTGCCAAGGCTTTGGCCATTTTAAATACCGTCGGCTCGCAGTGTGTCAAGAACACGGCTCTCTTTTGATGATCCGTGATCCCTTGTAGCTCGCATCCTTCCAGGTACATGTTGAAACGTCCAATGTACGAATCCCAGACTTCTTCCACCGGGTTGAACGGTGCTGGTGGTGATTGTGTCCCCGACATCTCGCTTGTCTGGCTCGATCTGCGTTGCCACGTGCTCAGCTGGTCTCCTTGCTCTCGATCCCACCTTTGTCGCCAGTGTTGGGTCGCGGAAATAAGACAAGAGACCTTGGCTGACTTCAATGCTCTTTTTATTTTGCATTCAGGTCTCAGCTCTGTCGAGCCGCGGCAGCCTTCTTTATAGCCGGCTGCTCGTAGCTAGCCGGCCTATGACAGTTCTTCAAATGTCCCGCCGCTGGCTCGACCAATCCCAGGCCGGCTAAGGTGACCAATCGCCAGCGTTCGGAATCGGCCAATCCCAGGTGAGTATTCCCTATTAGTTTGACCAATCCTGTTTGACCACTAAATACTCAACACAAACAAAAAAAGAAAATCCAGTTGCCTCCTGAAAAAGCACCTTTGGGATGACTGAGAATCTGTACAGACTCTCAGCAGAAAAAAGTTCCAGACAAAACTTAAAGAGAACACATGAAACCCATTTAATAGCTCTGAGATCAGTTAGATTTCTTATTAAAAGTAGGATAGGAAATCAGCCTCAAGTCTTGTATAACTCAGGCCCTATATAATCTTTGTAACTGTTGATTGTTAGTGGGACAGTAAAATTATCTAGAATATTATTATATATCCCAATTGCAGAGGGAAATACATGCATCCATTACGTAAGTTGTAGTTGAATTTGAAAGGGTAAAAAGTTACTCTGGGAACTCTATTCACTACACTACACTCTTTCCCTCATTCTTTCTCTCTGCATAGGGAAGGAGAGGGCGGTAGGAAAAAGATGTACTATGATAATGTATCAGTGCTTATCAGGTTTGCACAGATTTATGAGAGCTTGCTTAGTATCAGTACTGATAGGAAACACTGCAAAGGAACTTTGTGTTAAAGTGACAGTGTTAGAAGAAGAAAAAAACATAAAAAGACAGGGACTTGGTCTGCCTAATTGTTCAAGGTCCAGCAGAAATGAATCACTAAGCCGGGAACTTCAGAACACAGAGTCTTTTTGCTGAAGTCATCACTTACAAGAAACATGTGACCTTCCCCCCAGATGATTAATGAATCTCCGTCTATTTGAGCATCGACCTCTGGTAACAAGGCCTTTGTTTGAAATGCTTGAAACATGCTTGTCAGTAGGAATACTCTTGAAGCAAACTTTATGAGGTTGCAAGATTCAGTACAGATAACATGAAGCAAAGAGCTGAAGAAGAAAATACTTTACACGGAGGAACACACGGGTTCAAATTCAATCTCAGCAATGAAATGGCTTTTCTCTGCCTTGGTTCTACACCTGTGAAGTAGGATGGGTCACAGGAAGAGCAGGGAAGCAGAACACTAAGTGAACATGGACAAATCAGGAACAGCGTATCTTCTCTGTTGAAACTGAACACGCAGAAGCCAACCCTTTCCAGGGAACTGCAATCTTGGGAGCACTATCCAGAAGTGAAACATCTTTTCTAACGAAACAAGAAGAAATCCTCACTTTCCCCTCCATGCTGTATAGCCCAGGAGGTGACAGGATTGATTCCCTAGCATTCAGTGGGGACAGAAAAGTTAGGGGACTGAAATGGAAGCCAAACAGTTGTTTTCAAGCAATTGCATTAAATGAATATGAGCCTCTTTCAAAAACTACAAATCTACATAAGCTAAAATTATTCACAGTGACTCCAAATCACAATTCTCTTTATTCAAAGCAGGAGTAGGCTTTGATACATGCATTATGAATCTAGGCCATGCTGTACTACAAGTGTGATCAGACAATCACTCCTACCTTGCTATTAATGGCACATAATACAAACACTTCTCACTTATACTTAAAATGTGAGGACTGCTTAAGCTTTAATTCTATAGGAACCACTGCTTACTCAGATCAGCAAAATCCAATTGAATATGATGAAATTCTTTTAGCTACAGATGTGAAAGGAGGAAATGCAAACTTCATTTGTGCTCTATTCAAAGATGATTCCATTCCCATGTATTCTCAGATTAAGGACATTCCTCTTTTATTCCATCAAAACATTTCGATACTTCCAAATATTATCTAATTCTCCCTTATAAATCATCATTAGCTAGAATTTGCTGATTATGAATTGCCTTGCAGATACCTAGTTACTTTGGAAATTAATACTGGAGCCTGGAATATTTCTTGTGATAATTTACTATTCTAGTGAAAGTGGCAATTTCACCAAAAAGAAAAAACATAACTTTGTTCAGTCTAATTATTACTTTTTCCTATACCAGTTTGTTTTTGCTTGTACTTCCTCTTATACTTGCCCAATTTTAAAGGCAGTTAAAAAGATGACCTCACTCATGATATTTGACCAAATGAAGTCTGGATGAGAACAAATGGCTTCTAATGCAACCTGAAACTTCTAATTTGTGCAAATATTTTTCACTGGAGTTAGGAAAGAAATACGCATTAGGCTATAGCATTCTGGTGCTCTCCAAATATGCTGGATAACTATCAAAAGGATGTTATTATTACCTAAATTCATTTTGATAACTGAGAAACATCCATGCCTGTGAATCACTATTCTTCTGTTTCAAAGGAGTGAGAGAAAACAATTGTTTCAAATTTGATTTAAAATAAAAAGTAGCAGCTGAAAAAAGTTGTGGGTCAGAGATTCCAGAGCAGTATTTATTATATTAAAAAGTAAAGGGGCACCATTGAGGAAAATTTAGAGAGGAATCATCAGTGAAAGGTTAAGGACCTTTCTCCACAGATTCTCCTTGCTGAGTCCTTGTTGTTAGCAAGCAAGAAAAAAGATTTATGACAATCAGCTTTGTGCTGATAATATGAGGTTCTCCTAGAACCTTAACCTTAATTACACCTGAACAAGAGTCATTGTTGCTCTGTAAAGAATCTTAGGTAGAAGCATCTAGAACTTATCTCTGCTTAGGTGCTTGGAGAAACTGGCTGAAAAAAAAGCTATGCAAATTCTATGTCCATGAAACTATGTTTGGATAACCAAGCTTCCTTCCACACATCAGATTTTGCAAAGAAATCTAATATTAGTAGTTCCCACCAAATCAGCATAGATAAAACATAACCAAATGATTGGGACAAATTACTTCGAACATTTAATATTGAAATTAAATTAACATTAATACTGAATCACCTATTCACAATCTCTGTTTCCTTGGGAGAACAGGGGAGTCAAGAACGAATAGTTTTTTTAAAAAATTACAATGTTCCAAATAAGAACATATCCAGAGTCACAAAATATTACAAAACAGACTACACAGGCCAGCAGCTCATGAAGCCTAAAATTACAGGACTTCAGGTCAATAGAAATTCATGACTCTTCTTGAGCTTGCTTTGTAATGACAAGATGTGCTTTATGCTGATGTGACAAACAAAACCAATATTATTTTGTACTGCCTATTATATGCCTAGTGCAAAGCCACTTGTGCTTTTTGTAAGTTACCGTCACTGTGGTAGCACTCAGAGTCAAAAAAAATATATATTTCCTGTAAATTGTACCCTGGCCAATACTCAACAGGTTTTCAGAAAGAGAATGGCAGAACTCATTTATGATCTAAATTAAGCAGACAACACACATATCTTTCGGTGTACTTCTACCCATTTTTTACCCAATTAGCAGGCTGTAATTAGCTGAATGCTATATAATTACATTCATATTTAATTATATGGTTGGGGTAAACTACTTTGGGAGCATGATGTCTGAAATAGAAGATAAAATTGCATAGAAATATTGTTCTGCAATAGTAATGGCAAATGAATGCAGAATCAGAAAAGAGAAGGAAGAGAAAAAAAAAAGAAACCTGCGAAGAAAAAACAACTTTGCACTCCTTTTATCCCTTATTCAGAGATATTAATCAACCTGGCATTGATATATACAATTCTGAAAAATGACCAAAGGTAGCTTCAGTTACAGAATGACTGATTTATATCTTGCAAGTCCAGGACTACAGAGCCAAGGCCTTATATACTTCCCTCAAGGCAAATTACTCACTTGATTATGGTCCAAGGTTGTTTAGAGGGTAAAAAAAGTTCAAGGGAAAAATTTCTGGAAAATAGCCAAGCATGACTTTGCATGTGATTCTGAGCAATATACGTTAGACTAAATCTTAACTAACCCGACTGAATACAATTTAGTTGGAGTGTGTTTGTTTCTCGATTAAAAAGAAAAGCGTTTTTTTAAAAAAAACAATGGTAACAATCAAGAACAGATCCCCTTTTGCCAAAGATACAAGGAAGTGCCTCTACTGATTTTGGTTCAGCTCATCACATCACATAGGAGTAATTAGCAATGTGTAAATATTCTTTTCTCATGCAAAATCAGCTGGCTTGTATTACTGGGATAGGTTGGGTGGATGGATTCATGCAGCTGTTAATGCTTGCTTAAAAGAATAGGTGATTCTATTGGCTTTAAAAGGGGTTGTGGCCTACCTCCTTCTCTAAAAACTATTGCTGGATCTGGACAATCTTCATCCACTCTTCAATCAATCTTCCTTTTTGAGAAATTAAGTTCACCTACAACTACAAAAGATCCTCAAGGAAGCAGATTATCTGGTGTCTCTTTCAGACAGATACAGTACTGATAGCCTTAGATGTTTTATTTATAACATGTATAAGGCTGTCTAACTCAGACATTGTGACTGTAGGGGGAAACCAGATTCACTTAACAACCTGGTTATTAATTTATAGTATCAACTGTGGCAAAAAAGGTTGTAAAATGGGGGGAAAACTCACTTAACTAATGTCTCACTTCAGAAATTTTGGGCTCTATTGTGGTCATAAATCAAGGACTACTTGTAATACAATAAATTATAGATACAATATGGTGCCAAGCATTATGCAAACAATCATAAGAGGACTCCTACTTACTTAAGATGGCAGTCTTAACAGCTTTCTTAAAGTATAGTTGCACTTGTGAATGACCTCTGGGAGGCAGACTTGGGATTGAGCCAGTGTATCCATCCTGGTCCTCCTTGACCATTTTGGGAATGGAGTGGGGGCACTATTTGTAATTGTTTTTGTCCTTTGTCTACAGATGGTTGCAATCGGTGTTGGAGGAAGAACAGGTTTACCCCTAAGTCTTTGCATTACTGGGTGCCACAGAGCTCTTTGTTCTCCTTTTTAATATCTACCTGAAACTGCTGGGGAAAACCATTCACCTACACAGGGTGCAGTATCATCAATTGTACATCTCTGCCTCTGGCCATTTAAGTCAACATGTCAAGGTCCTGTCCAGTGTTTGGAGGTGTCAGGGGTCCGGATGACCAAGAGGTTTTGGCTCAATCCTGTCAAGAGTAAATTGCTTTGGGTTTTGGCTCCACTGGTCTGGAGAGATTATCCTTGACTTTGAGAGGGTTTGAATGGCCACATGCAGATTCAGGATGCAATTTGAAGCTCCTCCTGGACTCACAGCTATTTGAAGAGCCTGTGATAACTATAGCCAGGGAAGCTTTTGTACCATTTTGTTTCGTGTGACGATTGGGCATACTCCTAGATCTTGGAACTCTCCTCATAGTTACTACTCCTGCCTTTCAGCACCGTCTGCCTAGATGGGGCTACCCTTGAAGACCATCTGGAAGCCGTAACTGGACCAGAATGCCAGCAGAATGGATGGTTAAGGACATTGCTTCTTATATCCCCATATTTCATACCTCTACTATGAGAACTGCATTGGGTCCCAATAACTTCCAAATACAATTCAAGAATCATTAATATCACCAATAAAGCCCTACATGGCAAAGGACCGGGATGTTTACAGAATCACCTGGTCTCACAAATATTTGCTTGTTCCACGTACTCTGATAGGAAAGGCACATTCCAGATTTCGTCTTTGAAACATCTTCTTATAGGACACAGGGAGATGTGCCCAGTAGGCTCTCCATTTTTAGGAATTATATTACACTACATTTGCCTTTCATTGTTTATTTGGTTTTAATGATATACAGACATTACTAACAAACATTCGAGTTATGAACTTCGTCAATACGAACAAACCTGTCGGCACCTGGAAAGCAGGAGAAGGTAGGAACAAGCCAGTTTCCACTGCACCCTCATACATAGTTGGCACCACAGAAACCAACCTATCCTCTTCCAACCTCCAGGAGCCTCTAAGCTGAAGTTATGAATAAGTACAGGACAGTTCTCACCCCATATAAACTGTAGAACCCTGGGTGTTGGCAGAAGAAGGCGGGAAAGGAAGTTGGGAGAAGGCAGGAAAAGGCCAGCTTCACTGCTCCCTGTCTCTTCCCCCATTCCTTCTTCTGGGCCCACCTGAAGTTTACTGGAATACCTCCCATTTAAGGCAAGAATTGCATTGAACATATTTTTTATGCTTGAACAAAACAAACATCCGGATAATCTCTCAGAATGTAAACAGTGGATTGTCTGCATTAGTTTTGCAACGTTTGTTTAATGTTCCTTTTTTTTTTTTGCTGATCAGCCTCATGTTCAAATTGGATAGTATATAAATCCTATCAGTAAATAAATGAATAACAATTGGTCAACCAAAATAATGGTCATCACCCTAGTTTAAAAAGAGGTTATAAAGTAAGTGCTTATAAAGTCAAATGTGGTGAGAAAGCAAAGCCAACTTTAAAGTATAATTTCTTCAATGCACAAACTAAATTTTGGAGTACAGCTGCCACTAGACATACCAGTCAAGGCTACTAGAAGGTGAGATCCAAAATATCTGGAAACAGTAGCTGCCTACCTCAGGTATAAGCCTCCGTTTGACAAGAGGTAGGAAATAGTTGCTGACATATGTGTAAAACTTAAAAACAGAAAAGAAATGCCTCTTACAAATACCAGAAGATTTAATAACGAATAGAAATACACCATTAAACAAGTAAAAACAAGCTGTATGTCATGCAGTTAATCATGAAATCTTACCATTGCTTGGTGCAGACAACGGCCAGTCTTCTTCCAGCCTGCTTGGTAAGTCACTTTTATTTTCTGCAGTGCCATACATAGCTCGGCGATTTCTTAGAGATATATTGTCTTCTCCCACCATGGTTACAAAAAACTAAGACATTGGGAGGGGAGGAAGGAACAATTAGTGAATATAAAACGTATCACCTTGTGACTGAGCAGTTAATTTTCGTTATTATATTCCATGGCACTGAGGGATGAAACTAGTGAAATGCAAAATTAGCCGTCTGGCAACCACCTAAGACTACTTAAGACAGGCCAGGTGCCGCCAACGGATCAAAATAAGAAAGGACAGCAAGTGATTTTCTTACAACAAATGGATGGGAGAAAAATTCAAATCTTGGGGCATACATATAGAGAGAGCTAGGTTCTTAGAATCCCTAGAAGGTGTCACGGTTATTTGTCAAACTTCACCTCTTGAACTTCTGCTAAAACTGAGTGCAGATCAGAGGTGGGTGTTCAGCAGGTTCTGATCAGTTCTGGAGAACTGATAAGAGGACATTTTGAGTTGTTTGGAGAATCAGCAAATACCACCTCTGGCTGGAGATTTTACAGTATCTTCCCCCTGCCATGCCCACCAAGCCACGCCCACGGAACCGATAGTAAAAAAAAATCTGAATCCCACCACGGGTGCAGATGGGTGCAGTTGCATAAAATACGTGCAGCTCCTGATATTACTAAAGGAAAGATTGAAGCTTGATTGTCTGTTACTTCTTTAGAATAAATTCCTAGGCTTCATATTCTAGAAACGTTTTCTGAGCTGGAAGAAAGAAGTGTGGTCGGAGAAAGCTATGGCTTGGCCTTGGTTCAAAATACTGATATGCTTTCCCTCAAAAATACTATTTTTGCATTCATTATTTAGAATAAAAACTACAGGGTGTTTATTTCTGCTGATATTCTTGTTCTATGGGTCGCTAAAGAATAATATTAAGTAAAAATACAGTAGAGTTTATCACTTTCTGTAGTTATGCTTAAGGGATTGTAGAATTTATCTGTCCCTGTCCTTGTTTTACGGATATATAAAACAAGTATTATACATACAAATATCCCATTTTTCTCTCAATTATCACTGAAGGAAGAAGTCACCAGATCCAGTTTTGAGGGAAGCCACTTTTTATTCACCAGATAATACAACAAAAGAGTCAATGCAAGCCTACATAAGAGTTTTATCTTTATCCACCGGATAGCTGTTGTGCTGCATTAGGCACATAGTTTTGCACTAACATGACAATCCGTAAAAAACCTATATACACAAATATCTTACTTTATCCATTTAAAACAGTAGATGTGAATTGTTATAAAACAGTCAGTCTTCAATTTACCATCACAATTGGGACCAGAATTTCCATTGCTGAATAAGGTGGTTAAACAAGGTGAGTTGGGCTCATTTTTATGACTTTTATGACCACAGTTATTAACCAAATCACTGCAACTGTTAAGTGAATCTGGGCTCCCCCATTGATTTCACTTGTCAAACATTGGCTGGGAAGGTTGCAAATGGGGACCATGTGCCAATACATGCCAGTTGCCAAGCATCCAAATTTTGATAATGTGACTGTGGGGATGCTGCTATGGTTGTTGTGATGACCCAGGGTGGGATACAAAATAAACACAGTCACAAAAACAGGTGAAGCCCCTTTTATTCTTTCGTTTTGCTTCCAAGCTCCAAATATCCTTGACTGGAGACAAAAAACTCCCCCACAAGCAGATATGAAAAGAAGGAAATGCCCTGTAAACTAAAACTGCCTATAAATTATCAAGAGTAAAAACAACACAAACCACACTGAAGCAATGAAGGGAACCAGGCAAGATAAGGGCTTGAAGACATCCACAGATATCGGAACACACACTGGGAAGGACGCCAAAGAAGAACCACAGACTAAAGATATTTCCATGCTTTGTTTCCAGTACTGGCCCATATACATGTCCGTCCTTTTAACCAGTTCTCACAGCTGCAGCCCATGAAGAGAATCACTGCTCTTTCCTCCCCTCTAGACCACGCCATTCACATCTCTCCCTTATCCTCTCCTTCCTCCATGCCTTAGGATGGAGAAGGGATGGACCTAGGGATGCCTCCGACTGCCCAGCTGGCCTCTGTCCTTCCCCAGCTTCCTCCACAACCTCCAGAGTAACACTTCTACTCCCTGTCGGCTGTTCCTCCTCTCCCTCGGAGTCAGTCTCCAACAGGGGCGTGACAGTTGTAGTGTGGGGACCAGTCATAAGTAACATTTTTCAGTGCTGTTGCAACTTTGAATGGTCACTAAATGAATGGTAGTAAGTAGAGGACTACCATTGTTTTGAAAAGTATTTTTCCACCACATTTTTAAAACTTTTGTCTCAATTATGACATCTACAGTTTTTAAGAATAGTAAAAGACAAAGGCCTGCTGAAACCACCTGTTTTCATCCTTAATCAAACACACAATTGTTATTAATCCACCATTTCTTTCTATAAATTATAGCTTTGCCATCTGCTAGAGACAGAACAAGGATTCGTCTCTTGGCAGTTCCTGCCGTAGTAACAGTACAAAAGAGGCTTCCTTGGATCAAAACCTAGAGCAACAGGGAAGCATGCTACTTCCAGTAACTCACTCTGTCATTTTAATAATAACCTCTGAGCTGGTTTCCCAAATCCCAGAACTTATTTTAAATGTGAAAAACCAGAATCTCAACATATCTTTTCCATTATTGATTCTATCTTCCAACCTTTATTATTATTTAGAACTATCACATTCCAAGTGATAAACTTCTCATGGCATACATTATGTGCAAAATCCAAAGTTACTTTTAGCTATATCTTTTACCTGTGCCCTGCTTAGAATAGAATAGAATAGACTAGAATCTGGAAGGGACCTTGGAGGTCTTCTAGTCGTCCCCTGCTCATGCAGGAGAATCTATACCATTTCTGACAAGTGACCATGATTTCTGAAGGCAAGCTGTTCCACTGACTGGTCCTCACTATTAGGAAATTTCTTCTTAATTCCAGGTTGCTTCTCTCTTTGATTAATTTCCAAGCATTTCTTGTCTTTGTGGCAGCCCTAATAACCTTACCCTAACCCTAATCACAGGAGCTGGAGAGAATATGAACTTAAGATTCAGAAAACTGCACCTGGGGATGTTTTGAATGCTTTTCTTCTAGACCTCTCCATACAAGAAAAACTCTATCCATCAATACACTGGGCTTATTTGAACCTTTTGTTTTTAAAACAACACAGATGTGTGTGGTTCACATGACGAATTGTAGTTTGTCGTATTAGATTTTGGCCTTCCTGGATACATTCCTATGGTACATTCATTGCATCTTATTCAACAAACCATTTTTGAAACAATAGTAGGGTTCTCACTGGAATAAAATGAAAGCATCTTACCACCGAGAGAACTTTGGTAGAACTAATGCATCATTTCTGAAATCACAGTATGCTCCATTATGAGTCTAATGTATTAAAGGCCATTTAATATACTGTATATATAAAACTTTTTTCAATATTTTCAGAGTATCCATACTTCACTAGGTAAGTCACTTGCTATCACTTAAAAAATTTATCACTGAAAATAAGAATTGATATTAGATGAAATATATAAATTAAGCTCATTTAGACTTATGTTTTGTTCCATTCAGTCTTAGCTATACTTGTACAAGATGCATTCAGTTTAAAATAACCTGTTTTAATCAGTGAATTAAACTAAGTATATAATCTAAAACTATACTAGTTTCTTAACTCACACATTGCACTTTAAATATGCATTGCTCAATTTCAACTTTTATTCAAAGCAAATAATATTTAAACATAAAAATACACCAAAATATATTGTCAAAACTATTCTTGTTATTCTATTTTTAAAGTATTTATGCAAGCTGAAACATCTTCTGTTTGTATACAGATGCTAATCTGCTGTGACCTAACCAATCTTTAGCTGTAGCACCCCCTCCCAATTTAGTAACTCAAATTTCTGCAAGCCCTTAACCTGATTAAGAGGAGTGAGATTGGTACTCTCCAATACATTTGAAAGGCATCAGGCTGGGACTATTGGATGAAGATTATGATGAAAGATAAAATATTGTGCAACAAAAAAAGGAGCAGGGAGCTACTGCATTCACCACAGAACTAGATTCAGGAAGTCTCTATGTTTGACAAACAACAAAGAAAGTGTGACAAAGTGCGTTAGAAGGCAGACACATGATCATATGAAAAGATTGCAAAAGGAAATGAGAATGTTGAATTTAAGTTTAGACTACCTGGAGGTCATCAGTCAGTTTTTCAAACTCCTAAAATGGAAGTGTTAAAAATCAGCAGTGTTCAGCAGGGACATTTCTTTAATAGCAGTAAAAAAAAAAGGAGGGAACAGTAGTAAGAAATCATAATTAGATTGGAACTGCTTAAGAACATGTTCTCTTCAGCAAAAGCAAATATAATCACTTCTGCCCTAGAAATAGATCCAAGAAATGGGAAAGTATTTTGACTAGGTCCAATTCTTTTCAGGGGTGCCTGCAAATCCCCCCAGTTATCCCATTTACAGACAGACTGTCTCAACTACCGTGGGGTTTTTATACTCCCCAACCCACACTTCTCTTTGTCCCACTCTTTTCAATCCATGGTAGCTGAAATATTTTTGAGGGGCAACAGTAAAACATCCTTTCTAGTCACCTTTGTCTCTATTAGTTTATTATGCCCTAATAAACCTATGAGCCTTTAAAATATTATAAGACGCTCAAGGCAGTGTAAATAATGCTCCAGACTCCTATTTTACACCCAACAATCCCATGAGGTAGGATTACCCGAGTGACGATCCCAAGTCACTCAGTTAATTTTTAATTACAGAAATTGTTTGCCAATTTTCTTCATCTTCCTAATCTGGCTATATTAACAAAAAAACAAAAACCAGAATTGCCAAGTGATTTCTCACCCATGCACTACTACCCAGGTAGATCTTGCTGGCAGGTGCAACTTCCACCTTCTTCCATTTAATGCCATGCAGATGTGATGGGCCAGTCCCATCATCCCCCAGCTGGTAGAGAGAAGTGGGCTGTGTAAAAATGACCATCAGCCTGGCTATCCAGCGGAGCTACTACTACCCTACTTCCTACCCTGCTCCAGCAGAGCTACTACCACCCTACTTCCTAGAAAGGCATCGCACAACTCTGAAACCGAGGAAGAAGCCACAGGGGTGCTTTCCTTTTCGTCTTGTTCTCTTTTCATCCACGACCCCCATTAAGTCGTGTGTCGTCCCCCCCCCGACCCCGCTTTCCTTCTATTCTGGATCCTTGACCGGGGGTGGGTGGGGGGTGGATCTAGATTGCACAACCATGTGCAAACCATGTGCACAAATCGGAAACGGGGGAAGAGAACAATCAGAGAAGCAACACAGCTGGAAAACTCGGGTCCTCCCTGAGGCTTATCACCCTGCCCTGAGATGACATCCCGGGGCGCAGGAATAGGCGCAAAGCTCCCCGGGGTTGGATTGCTACAGGTCTCACTCAGCCCTTTAAAGCCACAAAGGGGAGGAAGCGGCCCAGCGCTTTCCTGTCCCCTTCGCGCCCCTGCTGCTCCGCGTTGCCTGGGCGGGAGAAGGAGACGGGGTAGCCCGGGCCCACCTCCTCCTCTCTCGCCTCTCCCCGGTTCTGTACCGTTAGCTTACCTCTCTCTTTCGACCCCGCTTCGTTCTCTCCGGCTTGGCCGCCTTTCACCGCGATGGAAGAAAAAAAAAAAAACAGCCGGGCCCCCGGTGCGTTTTTCTTCTCCCTCGCCTTCGTCACTGACGGGGCGGGGAAACCCACTCAAGAAAAGGACGAGCCTCGGCCGCTGCCCATTGGCTTGTGGGCTGCAGGAGCGGCCGGCCTGAGCCCGGCTCCCAAATCCGGGTTCGGCTGTTCCTAAGCGCGAGGAGGCGGGCGAATTACTACCCGCCCAAAGAAGCGTCTTCTCTGCTGCCGGGGGTTTTTGGGGGGAACCGTCTGGCGGGAAAGGAAGCTTTTTTTTCCCAGCGCAGTCGCCCTCCTGTGAACCCTGAGCCTCCTATCCAAATGTATCCTGAGTGAAACGAATGAATTAGTATTAGGGTGTGTATATATATATATATATATATTCTGGTGACTCACAAGTTGTCGTTTTCCGTTGATTGACGTGGCTAAGCCATTTGGGCATTGTTTATTTGATTTATTTGATTTGTCATTTGCTTACAAGATTGTAAGTGTAAGTATATACCTAGTTATGAATACATGAAATGGGTACATATAAGAAAAATAAAAGAAACCATAGGACAGGGACGGTAGGCACGTTGGTGCGTTTATGCATGCCCCCTCCAGACCTCTTAGGAAAGGAGTGAGGTCAATAGTAGGCAGTCTAAGGTTAAAGTTTTTGGGGTTTGGGGAAGAAACCA
>JANHFN010310466.1:0-14824 GCA_032468175.1 Toxicocalamus goodenoughensis
AGCAATGGATGGAAAGTAATCAATGAGAGAAGCAACCTGGAATTAAGGAGAAATGTCTTAACAGTGAGGACAATTAACCAGTGGAACAGCTGGCCCCCAGAAGTTGCGGGTGCTTCATCACTGGAGGTTTTGAAGAAAAGACTGAACAGCTACCTATCTGACATGGGATAGGGTCTCCTGCTTGACCAGCAAGTTGGACTAGAAGATCTCCAAAGTCCCTTTCCAGATCTATTATGATTGATTGATAAGATAATCTGCAAATATTAAATGATGCTTCCCTCCTCTACACTTGTTCCTATACGACTGCGAGTTAATAGCACAGCATGGTCCACTTGCCTTTTAGAAAAGCACCTTTGGGACAACCATGACCTGGATGATTGAGAATCTCCATAGACAAAAAAAAGGAAGAAAGCAACCGTATCATACTAGACTACTAGACTGACTATCGGCCATAGGACAGACCATTGGTCAACTTAATTAGCTTTCAGAAATTGAGGTAAGCCAATGGCCTGCCAGCAGTCACCCAGTTTCCAGATCTCAAATTACAGGGACGGGAACCAAGGGAGGAAAAAGCAATTGGCTGAGTGCAGCGGGAGCCACTCTTTCAAAATGACAGAGGACAATTGGACATTCAATATGGCTTTGTCCCAGGCTGAAAGTTTAAGATTCTCGCAATACTAATTTGTGTATCAGAAAGACGTCATCCAGAATCGAATCTAACAAACATCTCATTCTGTGGAGTTGGGACTGAGATTACCTTCTACCATGCCTGTTCATTGATCTCTTCTCTTTTTGACTGTCTTCTTTCTTTTTCTTAGAATATTGCCCACAATGGATGTTCAACCAAAGGTGGTCACTCAGCCACAGGTGGTGGCGACCCAGCCCAAGAGAAACAATTGGCAAACGGACTTATGTGACTGCTTTAGCGATTGTGGAGTCTGTAAGTGACCCAGCCAGTAACTGAAAGTGGGGTTCTCAAAACCTTCTTGGGAAGATTGGGCTGAATATCCTCCCAGATTGGATAGGTTGCAGAAATCAATCGTACCTTATAATTTGAGCAATAGATGTTTAATTATTGAACAGCCTATTGGATTGGAATTAGGATGGCAGAATATAAAAGGAGACACAGCTTCTATACTATTAAAAGTTGTGCATGGAACTTTTTAAACTTCTACATGAAGGAGATGAGCAGGCTGAGGCCGAGGGTGGGGTTAAACACACCATCAGTTTGGAGTCGCTATGCTCCCAAAGGTGATCTAAATCAGCCTCCCCCCCAATGAATTCTGTTGACTCTTAATTAGCTCCAAATTGCCTTGACCATTAGTAGATCTGATTCTTGTATAAAGCATGAGGTCAACTCTATTCCGGTGCCTGGTTTCTTGCGCCGGATGCTACACAACTGAAGAATTATGCTAAAAGGTTTTTTTTAAGAAAAGAATATGATGTTCTCCAGAGGTTTTGATTTTTAATTTTCATAAACTTGCTGTTGTTGGAGCTTGGTTGTTTTCTTGCACATATTTCATTACCCAGATAGGGAATATCATCAGTGCCAGGACAGCAGCCATGCTAGTACTAAACCTTGAATTATTTGGGTAAAGAATCTTAATTTTCATGAACTTTTCAGAGTTTGTTGTTTTCTTGCACGTTTCATTACCCAGGTAGGGAATATCACCAGTGCTAGATCAGCATCACTACTAGTACTAAAGATGTTACTTACTTGGGGAATGAGATATCTGCAAAAACAACCAAGCTCAGAGAGCACCAAGGACACAACAGCTCAATGGGGAGTTATAAATATTCTCTTCCATTGGTAATTGTCAGGCACAATCAACCCATCTGCAAAAAATTCAATTAGCTATTGTATTACTCAAGCCTATAACATAGGAATCTTCTCAGACTGGCAGTCCCCATCTGGGTCAAACTAGATAAGGTTAAACAGCATTCAAGGAAGATCAGACTTCACTCATGTATGGATTCCAGACTAGTTCCCTGTTTGATTCCTCTCCCTGGCTCAGCCAGTTTCTTTCCAACAGTAATTTCCTTGATTCTATTTCATAATAGTTGGGAACATTACTATAGAGAAAAATGCAATGGGCTGTGCTTTTAATTTAATGTGGTTTGTAAATTTTTCAGCCCTCCCCTCTCCTAGCTGATGTTTTAACTAGCATTTTCACTTGCAGTTTTGATGTTGCAGTAATTGTATAATTTGTACTTTCTGGGCCATAAATCTTATGTCATTCAACACTATGCCAAAATCGTTCTCCAAGGCTTTTTCTTCCTCTCTATAGGTCTCTGTGGAATGTTCTGCTTCCATTGTTTGGCATGCCAGGTTGCTACAGCTATGAATGAATGTTGTTGCTGTGGTGCAACTGTGGCCATGCGAGCTGTCTACAGGACAAAATACAATATCCCTGTAAGTAGATTACCTTGCCCAAGATTAGACAAACTTCAGGTTTATAAACTCTAGTTAAAAACAAACAAACACACAAACTAGACTCTTAAGAAGAACTTAAGAGAGAAATACCAGCTCAAAAACGGGCTGGGGCAACTTGCCACAACCCACTTGCTGCAGGATAACTTATCATGGCCAACTCACCATGGGACAACTCACCAAGGGAAGATTCAACAATTCAATCTAATTATTTAAAATAATTTTAAAAATAATTTTAATTTTTGTCATTCACATTTCATTTTGTCCCTCCTTTGTCATCTTTTCTTCATTGATTCTTTTCAGTGCTGGGATTCAAAGATTTTTACCACTGGTTCAGTGGGCGTGGCTTGGAGGGCATGCTTTGTGCATGTGCACACACTTTGCTTACATGCGTGTGTCAAACGCGCACAGGCGCAGAGGCATTTGCACAGGCACAGAGGTGTTCCAACTCACCTCCTGCAAGCCTGCACTCTCCCTGATGCTTCAGCAGCTGCTGCGCAGCATTCTGCTGTGCCGCGCAAAGCAGCTGCACTCCAAAAGGGAATAAAGGTGAGTATGCTAGCCCAGGCAGGCCAAACAGCAGAGCGGTGAAGAGAGCAGATTCAGTCTCTGCTGCTCATCGGCGCTACCAGCTCGGGGGAATTGGGCCGAACCGGTAGAATACCACCACTGATTCTTTTCCATCATTTCTGCATTAGTGTAATTTTTGTCACATGGCAAGTTTTCCCACAGTGAGTTGGCCACAGTGAGTTGGCTGGGGCAAGTTGGATGTGGCAAGCTGTCCTCAGAAAGGCAGTGCATAAACAATCCAGAAATTTGTGAGAGGAAAAAACCTGACCTGGGAAGTGAACAGATAATTCTTTCATTTGTTATCTGCAGCAGACCATAATCTTTCAGACTTATAAAAATGAAAATAAAATGATACTTTTTTCACACCAAACATAACTATCACTCTACTTGGCTCATAAGGATGAGAAGGCAGAATGTGTCACAAGTCCCATCTATTAGGGATTGTCATCTGTGGGATCATGAAAAATGACCTTCTCGGTGGTAGCCCCTTGGTGCCCCCTTAGCGTGCGCTTTGTAACTTTGAACGGTCACTAAACAAACTGTTGTAAGTCAAGGACTGCCTGTATTTTGCCATCCAACACAGAGTTAGCTTTTCATGATTCCATATATCTACATCATGATTTTATTGGAAAGGTTATGGATTAATTTGGTTTCTTTTCTTTTCAACAGGGATCCGTCTGTGGGGATACCTTCATTGTGGGGTGTTTGCCCGGTTGTTCTCTCTGCCAAGTCCAGAGAGATATCAAAAAAAGGAAAGAAATGGGGATATTCTAGAAGACTTCCTCCTAAGTGCCTTTACATTTGTCTTTTTTTCATTAGAATTATGAGAAGATGCATTAAAGTAGTTTATAGGGAGAGCCATTATTGAGTGGCACCCTTGCCTTATCATTCTAAGTATATTCTTAACCCAGAAATTACTTCTTGGTAGTGATTCAGAGCTCACAATTCAATCACACAAAAACCTACTGTTGTTTGTCCTGCGTTTGCTTGATCTCCCTATTTCATTTAAAATGGAAAAGAAAACATTTGGGTTGCCACTGCTATTAAACAATTAGGAAGGGGAATAAAAGACCCTACTAGACCTTTTAAGATTTATCGGTGGATATACCATTCTGCCATTCCAATTTTAAGGCGGCCGGTGATTTTGGTTTGCAAGGTGTAGTAACTGGAGAAAATAAGGTAAAATGAGCCATAACTACCTACCTGAAAGTGCTTGCTCTCCAGAGGTGGATGACTAGAACTATTGTGTTTCCCAGCCATCACACCTTTGAATTAAAAGAGATCGAAAGCAGCATATGTGGCAAACACCATCTTAAGAAGAACTAGTGTACCTGATTGTTTAGCTAGTAAACTATGTTGTTCTTACTCTCCTACTGTAGCTAATGGTACAACCTTTCCTAAAGCTGATGTGCGAAACTACCAGGCAGGCTGGAGGGAGGAATCAAGTGAGGGCCTAGCTTGGAGTTGTTGAGCAGCCAATCCTATCCTTAAAGAGAGATTGGTATGTGACTTACTCTGGAACCTAGACTGTCTTAGGACAAAAATATCTATGGAAATTCTCAATCATGCAGGTCGTCGTTGTCCCAAAGGTGCATTTTTCAAAAGGAAACACACAGCCCAGTTGCCTTTTGAAAAAGTACCTTTGGGTTGGGAGAGAAATGTCAATTATGTCAAAAATCAATTGGCCTGATCTGCCATTTTCTCCTCCCTATTATTTTGACTTTGTAACCTTGATTGTCTAAATGTCTTTTCTTTTTGTTAAAAGTTTTTTATTTTTTCACATTTCAAAAACATCTTTTTTAGTGAACAGCATGATTCCAGGTTTTCACATTTCCATACAAACATGACCTTGATTACATATTCATCTTTCACATTTGATTTCATATATCATTACATATTTTCTATAAATTTTCTCAAATACTTTTCTCAAATTTATTTTTTATATTTTCTATTCGTTTCTTAACTTATTTCTTTTTACTTTAAATAATTGTCATATCTTCATATTCATTATACTTTATACTTTTATCTGTAACATTTGCAATTTCATTGCATGTTCTTATTTCATTATTCCAAAAATTACATTCCTAATTCAAATAATTCAAAAAGTTTCCCCTGTAATTACTAATTTGAGTGTACTACCCCTTTACCTTATATATCATTTAATTAACTCCTCTTTAAATCCTAATAATAATTTATCACTTGTCTAAATGTCTAACGATAATATAATCTGACTTTGCTAAGGGCCTTTATCTGCTTAATAAAATCCTAACGGTAGTTCTTGAGAACTGAGCCCAACATTTAGGTTGTTAAGTGAGTTTTGCCCCATTTCACGACTTTTCTTGCCACATGCGTTAAGTGAATCACTGTAATTGTTGAATTAATAATACTGCTGTTAAGTGTATCAGGCTTTTCCGATGACTTTATTTATCAGAAGGTTGCAAAAGGGAATCACGTGATCCCGAGATACTGCATTTATCATAAATATGAACCAATTGTCAAACATCCAATAGAAATCGCGTGACCACGGGGATGCAGCAACAGTCGTAAGTGTGAAAAATGATCATAAGTAACTTCAAACAGTCACTAAAAGAACTGTTATAAGTCGACCATCACTACTGAAGAAATGGAGGCCTGCTTGTTTACTTTGTTTCTGTTCTTTCTTTTTTAAACCATCTTAGTGTCTTTAGTTGCACTGTGAAAATCACAAAAGTTAAAGTTATGTTGGCAAAAATATAAAACATGGCCCTGAAAGTTGTTGCCTACTTCCTGTAAGATCTGCCTAGTATTTGGGTTTTAACCAACATCATAAAAATACTGTATTCACCTATGCTTTGTAGCCTGTACCATAAAGCAGCTTATGTTAAAACCAAGGGACAAAAGGAAATTATTCAATAAAGTGATTTCAGCAGCCTTAAATATAATACGAATGCATTCTCTTTTTAGCAACTTGGATGCTTTAGAACTTTGCCTATTTCAGAAATACATGGGCCAGAGCCACGTGGGAGAACAATTGATTCATACTTTATATGATGGCCCAAAAGCCCATCTTACCGTTAAGTAATATTGCGATTAATTTTGGAAAAAGGAAGTCTGGAAAATATTACAGTTTGCTCAATTATATTGAACATGCCATTCTGTATGGAGAATTTACCTAGAGATTAATAAAAACCCTAACCCTAACCTTGTGTTTCTTATTTCAGTTTTGCGCGTTTCAAATATTAATCTGCTCTATGGAACAGCAGTCTGTGTTATTTCTTTAGGCTGTTTTTATAGTGTAATGGTTATTTTATTAACCTAAAGGCTAAGATTTTCATCTGTATATATAAAGTGGGACAGATGGGCAAATATTTTATTTTTGTACTGGAATTCCAGAAATAACATAAATGGATGCAAAGGTCACTTAGCATTTGCAGTGGTTTTCTATCACCACAATGGAAAGAATGAACAATATGATTCTGTGGATTTTGTTTTAATTCCCTTTGAGTCAATGTTGGTTCAAAAGCGGTTTGTCCTTGCCCTCTTTCGTGGAGATCACAGGTCTGACTGGCCAGCAAGCTTTGTGCCTAAGGCAGGACTAGAATTCAGTCTCCTGGTTTCTAGCATGTTGCCTTAATCATTAAAAGGTAAAGATAAAGGTTTGCACATACGTGCTAGTCGTTTCCGGCTCTAGGGGGTGATACTCATCACCCTTTACAAAGCCGAAGAGTCAGCTCTGTCCAAAGACATATCCGTGGTCGTGTGGCTGGCATGACTAAAAGCTGAAGGCATACCGAACGCTGCTACCTTCCCACCAAAGTGGTCCCTATTTTTCTACTTGCATTGTACTTGGACAAATAATGGGAGCTCACTCCATTACATGGTGCTAGGGATTTGAACTGCTGAACTGCCAACTACTTTCTCATCCACAAGCTCAGCACCTTGGCCAATGAGCCACCACATCCCTTTTGCATTCATCATTACATAGTTCTAAATGATTCTGTGCAGGAAAAGTTTAAAGTGTTGCTTAACTGAATCCTTTTCACTTATCCATTCGGATGCATGTTTTACAAAGTGTTTTAGTTTTTCTAGTTTTTTGTTTCATCGTTTTTAAGTATTTTTTTTCCTTCAAGGCAAACAACATTATGCCAAGTTCAAAAAGACTTGAGAAATAGCAAGCTAAATGATCTAAGGTTAGAAAAAGCAAAAAGTAGATAAATCTTCTCTATACCATTACAGGATCCTTCCTTCCACCCTGAATCTACCTTCATTTATATCCTGGCTTCTGTTCTTTAAACTTTAGTCTCTCTGAGGATCTAATCAATTCCTCCCAACCTTCCTTTTCCTTTTCACACATTAATTCTACTTTCATTTGGTCATTCTGCAATTTGATTCACATGCTTTCTCTCCCAATTTTTTTTTCATATCTTTCTTGGCAACAACTGTGTTGACTGGCCCCTGCAGTCCCTCTTCTCAGCAAGATTTCCAAACTGGTTTGCCATTACAAGTAGACCTCAACTTGCCACCAAATTTGGGACCGCAATTTCTCTTGCTAGGCAAGGCAGTTTTCAAGGAAATCATGGTTGATTTTTGCCAAGGTTGTTAAGTGAATCAGCCCAGTTGTTAAGAGAATCAGGCTGTCATTAAGTAAATCAGCTTCCCCCATTGACTTTGCTTGTTGAAAGCCAGCTAAGATGGTCGCAAATGATGATCAAATGATCAGAATAGAGCTGGAAGGGACCTTGGAGGTCTTCTAGTCCACCCCTATATTCAAGCAGGGAGATCATATACCATTTCAGTCCAGTTTCTTCTTTAAAAACTTCTAGTGATGAAGCACCCAAAACTTCTGAAGGCAAAGCTGTTCCACTGGTTAATTGTCCTCACTGTTAAGGCGTTTTTCCTTAATTCCAGGTTGCTTCTCTCCTTGATTAATTTCCATCCATTTTTTCTTGTCCTGCCTTCTGGTGCTCTGGAGAATACTTTGATTTCCTCTTCTTTATGGTAGCTCCTGAGTTATTGGAACATCATTTCACCCCTGGTCCTTCTTTTCATTAAACGAGACATACCACTTCCAGCAACCATTCTTCATATGTTTTAGCCTTCAGGCCTTTAATCCTTTTAGCAGCTCTCCTTTTCTTCTTCTGTATCAGTAAATACAGGCCTGTTGCCAAGAGTCTGGATTCTGATCACATGACCACGAGGATACTGCGACTGTTGTTATGAGAAGTGGTCATAAATCACTTTTTTCAGCATCCCTGCAACTTTGAATGTTGCTAAATCAATGCTTCTAAGTGAAGGACTAACTGTGATTAGAGGTACTGGAATGGTCAGAAGCATCTAGAATCTGAAACAGAAAAAAGTATCAGAATTGTTGATTTGTTTTAAGTTTCGTTTCTCCTCCCACCACCTCTTTTAGTTTCTTTTTCCTAGAGTTTATTTAAAAAAAAGAACACGTCCACCTCACTTCCTTTGAAAAAACTATCGAGAAAAAAGTTTAGAAGGGTAAATTCCCCTTTAGTTTTAAAACACAAAAGCAGGAAGCCGCTCACGGGCAGAGTTAATTGCATCTCTGCAACGAAAAACCAAACGAGGAAGAAAGAAGAAGAAGAAAAGGTTTGAAACCTTGCATTCTTTGAAATCTTTCTGCCTTTTGTTTTTTATATTTATTCTCAACTGATAGTTTTCCGAATTTTTATCTCCCTGGATCCAATTGGGTTGTTGAAAGACCCGTCTTGCACAATCTGAATCCTCATTTTTTAAACTGGGGGAAAAATAATAATGGATTCCTAAAGGAACACAGATATAAAGATGATCATTTTTGCAGAAGAAAGCTAAGAAGTAACTAGGATAAATTGAGTGTTTCATTTCGAATCCCTCCCTTCACATCTCCTTAATGCCTAAGTTTTTGAAATGCTTATCTTTATTTATTGAGTATCCGTGCTGCCTATTTAAATATCTATACTATATTTAAAGGGGAGAAACAAGAATGGAATGGAATAGCAATAAAGGGGAATGTTACATTGCAAAGAATGTGAGTCTTCATTTTTTAAATTTTGGGGGGGAAATAAATGGATTCCTAAAGTAACACAAATATAAAGATGATCATTTTTGCAGAAGGAAGCTAAGAAGTGACTAGGAAAAAATATTTCATTCCTAATTCCCATCCTTACATCTTCCCAGTGCCCAAGTTTTTAAAATGCTTATTTTTATTTATTGAATATCCGTGCTGCCTATTTAAATATCCCTACTGTATTTTAAGGGGAGAAACAAGAATGGAATGGGAATAGGAATAATCAGAATAGAAATAATTAGAGGAGAAATAAAGGAGAATGTTTGTAGTGTAGCTTTGGAAGAATTATCCTTCTGGGTTCAGTTTCAAGTGGGGAAAAAGACACTAGAAGCATGGAGGCTTGTTTGGAAAGTTGGTTTAATGGTGGACAGGACCACATGGCTTGGAGCTCCAAAGTGAAAAGGAGGAGCACATGCTTCAGGGAAGGAAGTTGCTGATAGGCTGAGAGTGCCTGGGTTTTATGATTTGAATTTGAGCTTGTATTCTGATTGGTTGTCAGACTCCCATGGGGCCATGCTGGGCAACTCTGTAGGCTGTCCTGAGTCCCAGGCTTGGTTGAGCCTTGCTGGATGATGATGTAATGAAAGGGCTTTGAGCAATTCCTATTATGGCTCAACCTGGTAGATCTTTCTTATGGCCCAGGTTTTGTTAATAGTCCACCCATTAACAAAGATGGGGTGTGTGTGTGTGAGCCTCTGCCTCTCTGAGTTTCTACTTGTCTTTTTAGGGGAAATATTCTGCCTTTTAGTGTATATCCTAAAATATTTCATTTTCCTAGGAGAGGGGTGGGTTTTAACTTACCACAATAGGAAGTTGGCACACACCCCTCTTCTAGAAAAATGAAATATCCTAGGAAATATTAAAAAGGCAGAATATTTCCCCTAAAAGGGAAAGAGAAACTTAAGAGAGGCAGAAGCTCACCTCGCTCCACCTTTGTTAATGGGTGGGCCATTAAGGCCTGGGCCAGAGAATTCTACATAACAAAGCCCTCTACCCATCTCAGCATATGGCCTGGGATGATTGCATCAGCCAGCACTCAGGTGAAGCCATGTGGTCCAGACAAAGCCTTACAAAGTTAGCTAAGACCCCCGCCTCCTGGGAGTTTGACAGCCAATGGGATGCATTTCTTGCACAGGAACAGGAAACATTAAGATAAGGCCCAACAGAGGATATGAAACTAAGGGTCTCTCAGCATGTTGCCTCTTCTTTTCCTTCACCTAACATCTTAAAACATGCGATTGTCCTTTTCACTTTGGGAGCTCCAAGTCATGTGGTCCTCCTGTCCAGCATTAAACCATCTTTCCAAGCAGTCACCATGTTTCCAGTGTCTTTCTTCCCCACTTGGAACTGAACCCAGAAGGATACTTCTTCCAACAGACCAAAGTCTCACAATCACAAGCAACTGTTTCACCACTTTAACCTTGCCCATAGACGAGGCTCGGTGGTTACAGAGATCCTTTGTCTATGTGGTGGAGTGTAATCTAGAGTCGCAGGAGGGAGGATCTCTTTCCCAGAGAGCCAAGGGATAGTGAAGCTTGGAATTTCTGATAGGCAGGAAGAGAGCAAGGTCAGATTCTCCACAGCAATTCACAGAGTTTATCTATAGTTATCACAGATAACTATAGTCTGGCAAGATGCTGTTTGTAGGCAAGCAACAGTCAAGGAGTCACTCAGGAATAACTCCGTGTGTCATTCGTGGGTCTTTGGGCCTGTCATTAATCTGGCCCAGACCAAAGCAATTATCTGCAACAATTGTAGATATACTTTGTGAATTGCTAGGGAGGGCCCAACCTCTCTCCCTGCCTATCAAAGCTTTGCTGTCTCCTTGCTCTCTAAGAAAGAGCCCCTCCCTCCTGTGCCTGCTGACTACATCCACCACAGTCTAATTCGGATAAGCTGTCTTTCTTTTTTAACAGTTGCACAGCAGAGAAAATTTGACCCACCCCAAACTGTTTCCTTACATCATCAGAATCATTAAATGTAATTTCTCCCTAGAGATCTGCCATACATCAAATCAGACCAGTGGTCCATGTGGTCCAAAACTTTCACTACTGAGCAGAGGTCGCTGCTCTTCACAACTTCTCAAGGGAACTTGGGAACTTGGGAATTACCTAGCCACATTCCCTTTATAAAGTAATGCTGATTACTCTGATTCCATGTACTCTTTAGAAGTACAGAATCCTTACCTATAATTTCAGGCTGGAATTTCATGCTTAAAAATTGTATTTCTTGGGAGAAAAAAATATATATTTTTTTAAACCCGAATGCCAAAATGGATGTTGGGATGAGTTTCAGGGTGGAATTTTATATTTAAAAACGATATTTCTTGCTGTTTTTAAAAACCGAGCGTTTTTTGTGGCTTCACGCTGCCTTCCTACTTTATTATTGTGATTTATTGTTTGTTGGCTTTTATCTTCTACTTTATTATTCTGCCCCCTGCCTGGAACCCAGCTTTTAAATGAGTCATCTATTAAAAAGGAGAACTATAAAAACTGGAGATGAAGATACACTGATATTCTCAAGCCGAACCAACCCTACTTGAAGCGTCTGGGTACCAGTACCTAAGGAGATCTAAACACCTATGAAGACAGAGTACCTGCCACAGGGAAGGACTTTAACAGAATAATAGACTTGGGAGGGATCTTGGATCCAACCCTCTGTGCACGTTAGGAGACCGTTCTGAACAAATGGCTGAAAAACTCTTTAAAAAAAAAAACCTCCAGTGATGGAACACCCACAACTTCTGAAGGTGACTCATTCCACTGGTTAATTATTCTGGCAGGAAATTTCTCCTTTGTTCCAGATTGCTTCTCTCCTTGCTCTCTCAGTTTCCATCCATTGCTTCTTATTTATTTATTTACTTTATTTTGTCACAAGCTTACAATATAACAGAAACAAGAATAAACATAAGTTTAAATACATGAAATAGGAACTAATAACTGGGGACAATAGGACAGGGATGGTAAGGCACGATTGAGCGCTTATGCACGCCCCTTACAGGCCTCTTAGGAAAGGGGTGAGGTCAATAGAGGTTAGTTTGAGGGTAAAGGAGTGGGGGGTTTGAGCAGGTGATAACAGAATCAGGTAGTGAGTTCCAGACATTGACCACCCTGTACTTCCTGCAATCGAGTTTGGAGTGGTTTACATTAAGTTTATATCTGTTGTGTGCTCTTGTGTTGTTGTTAAAGCTGAAATATTCATTAACTGGTAAGATGTTGTAATATATGATTTTATGTACTATTATTAAATCTAATCTTAGTCAGCATAATTCAAGGTTGTCTAAACCAAGAATCTCAAGCCTTGTGCTGTAGGATATTCTGTTGCAAACAGAGGAATGTAGTACTCTTCTGGTAAAATACTTCTGGATTCACGCAATTGTATTTATGTCTGATATACAGTGCGGATCCCAGACAGCAGATCTGAATTCAAGTATTGGTCTAGCAAAGGTTTTGAATGCCAGTCTTGTCCTACCTTCAGCTGTTTTGGAGAATAGATTGACATCCCCCACCCTTTCTTCTCTGTGGCAGCTCCTCAAATATTGGGACACTGCTTTTTTTCCACTTTCGGTTCTTTACCCTGACTTCCTTTGGTAGTTGATATTCAATGATTGTTTTGCTGTGATATATCTCACTGAGTTATTATTTTGCTTCAGTTAGTCTTGTAAGATCGCACGATAGCCACATGACACAACGGCTATAAAAATGATACAGTCCTTGATTTACGATCAGGATCAGGATCAGAATTTCCATTACTAAGGCAGTTGGTAAGTGAGGCACACCCGGTTTTGCAATCTTTTTTTTTTTGCCACGGTTATTAAGCAAATCACTGTCATTGCTAAGCAAGGCAGATGTCAAGTGAGTTTTGCTCCTTTCACACCTGTTTGCCACGGTGGTTAAGCAAAGCACTGTGGTTGTTAAGTGACTCATGCAGTCATTAAGTGAATCCAGCTGACCCCATTGTCTTTGCTTGTAGGAATTCAGTTGGGACGGTTGCACATGGCGATCACATGACCTTGGGAGGCTTCAATTGTTGTAATACATCTAATTTTAATCACGTAACCAGGGGGTTGCTGTGAAATGTTGTAATAGCCCTTAGCACTTAGACTTATATACCGCTTCACAGTGCTTTACAGCCCTCTCTAAGTGGTTTTACAGAGTCAGCCTATGGCCCCCAACAATCGGGGTCCTCATTTTACCTGCCTCAGAAGGATGGAAGGCTGAGTCAACCTTGAGCCTGGTGAGACTCAAACTGCCAAATTGCAGGTAGCCGGCAGTCAGCAGAAGTGGCCTGCAGTATTACATTCCAGAGGTGGTTATTCAGCTGGTTCTGACCAGTTCTGGAGAACCGGTAGCAGAAATTTTGAGTAGTTTGGAGAACCGGCAAATCCCACCTCTGACTGGCCCCGCCCCCATCTATTCTCTGCCTCCCGAATCCCAGCTTATTGGCTGGATCTTTTTTTGTTGCCCTGCACAGGAGAACAGAGCTGGAAAGCAGGTTAGTGGTGTGGGGAGGGAATGGGGTTTTGCAGTAACCTTCCCCTGTCATGCCCACCAAGCCACACCACCAAGCCATGCCCTCAGAAATGATAGTAGAAAATTTTGAATCCCACCACTGCTGCGTTCTAACCACTGCACCACCATGGCTCATGTAAGTACAAGGGCCAGTCATAAGTCACTTTTTTCACTGCTGTTGTAACTTTGAACACTCACTAAAAGAATGGTTGTCAGTCAAGGGCTACATACACGCTATCCTTATCTGTTATGAGTGAAATCTGAAGTCTCTAGTAGCCAATTGTTGGCAGATGAACAGATGCTGTAGATGGAGGATCAGTCCTTTTTAATTAATCAAATGTTACAGCTTTTCTGCCCACATACTGTGAAGTTCTTCTCCTTGTGCACTCCCCCCCCCCCCAATTGCAACGATCTTCTCTGAAGAACTGAAACATTTGCAGTCATGACTGTTCTAAAATTGATTTATGAAGCCAGCGGACATTTTTCCAACCTTCCATTTCTCCTAAGGTCGATGATGTCATACTTTCACCTACAACTTTGCTTCTTCACCCCTCCCACCTCTGTTTTAAGTACTCCCTTAACCCCTCTGAAAATACTTTTGGTTACAATCCCACATGAGATTCAACAAGACTAGAATTTTGGCACAAAGTTTTGCTCACATAAAAAAATAGAAAGGAGGGGGACAAGAGAAAGAGTTTTGAGAGAAATAGTACCGGTAGACCTCAACTTACAACCCTTTGTTTAGTGACTGTTCGAAGTTACAACGGCACTCAAAAGATTGACTTATGATGGATTTTCACGCTTAAGACAGATAACAGATAATCAGAGTTGGAAGGGACCTTGTAGGTCATCTAGTCCAATCGCACACCCACCCAAGCAGGAGACCCTACACTATTTCTGGCAAATGGCAATCCAATCTCTTCTTGAAAGTCTCAAGTCACGGTGCTCCCATAACTTCCGAGGGCAAGCTGTTTCATTGGTTGATTGTTTTCACTGTCAGAAAGTTTCTCCTTATTTCCAGGTTAAATCTCTCCTTGATCAGTTTCCATCCATTATTCCCTGTCTGGCCTTCAGGTGCTTTGGAAAATGGCTTGACCCCTTCCTCCTCTCTGTGTCAGTCCCTCAAATATTGGAACATTGCCTAGCCAAGCCCAGTTCCTGTAATCGTTCTTTATATGTTTCCAGTCCCTTAATCTCCAGTCCCCTAATCATCCTGGTTGCTCTTCTCTGTACTTTTTCTAGAGTCTCAACATCTTTTTTATAATG
>JANHFN010310626.1:0-14807 GCA_032468175.1 Toxicocalamus goodenoughensis
ATCCGTTGGCCCCCAACCCCCCGTTTTAACAATAGTAAATTTTTATACTAAAATACAGATGTCCCAAAAATTTATAATTAAGGTAGCAAAGTCAGGCAGTGCAATAGGCTTAAAACCTACCCACAGATGTTCAAATCATCTCCTTAATACTAGAAAGTCAAGACTCGAACTTGAACCTAGAAGACCAAAACTTCTTATACTACCAATATAATACCTTCTATAGTAAAGTCAGCTAAATAAGCTATCGGGCCCATACCCCGAAAATGCCAGACGGCCTTTACTAATAAACCCACTATCATGACTAGTAATCTCTACAAGCATCGTAATAAGTACCCTACTTATCACAACAACAACACACTGATTAATAACCTGAGTCTGTTTAGAAATCAACACACTATCAATAACACCAATAATCTCAAAACCCAACCACCCCCGGGCAACAGAAGCAGCAACAAAATACTTCCTCATCCAAACCACAGCCTCCACAACAATACTATTTGCAGCAACAGTAAACGCCATAGACACCTCAAACTGAGAAACCAGCATAATAACAGAACCACTACCATCCACAATCATCACCCTAACCCTCATAATAAAACTAGGAGCGGCACCCCTACATTTCTGACTGCCAGAAGTCTCACAAGGATCAACCACACTAACCACCATAGTAATTTTAACATGACAAAAAATTGCCCCATTAACAGTATTACTAACCATAAACAAAACAAACCAAACACTCCTATTAACATCAGCAATCCTATCAATTATCACCGGGGGGTTGGGAAGCCTTAACCAAACACACTTACGAAAACTAATAGCCTTCTCATCCATCGCCCATACAGGGTGAATCATAAGCACCATAACTATTGCACCAAACATTTCCACACTCACCTTCATAATCTACATCACAACCACCATCCCAATCCTAATAACCATAAACCTTACATCTATATCAACAATCAAAGACTTAGCAAACATATGAACACACACCCCACACCTTATTACAGTAATTACACTAACAACACTATCGCTAGGGGGCTTACCTCCACTAACAGGATTCATACCTAAATGACTCATCCTAAACAAAATAATCACAATAAACATGACAATAGAAGCCACTATAATAGCTATAAGCTCCCTACTAAGTCTATACGTATACATTCGCCTAATCTACATGTCATCAATAACAGCCCCACCACAAACCACCATCACAACAATAATATGACGCCTCCCACAAAAAAAACACACAATCCTAACACCCCTCCTAACAACAACCTCAACACTAATTCTACCACTATCACCAAACATCTAGAAACTTAAGTTATATAAACTAGAGGCCTTCAAAGCCCCAAAAAAAGGCTTTCCCTTTAGTTTCTGATAGAACTTGCGGCCTAACCACTTCCTCTGATTGCAACACAGATATTTTAACTAAACTAAAGCTCTGGGTTAGTGGGCCTCGATCCCACATAAAACTAATTAACAGCTAGTCATCCAAGCCGGCGGACTTTAACCCAGCTTTCTCCGTTTTTGTTAGGGTCCGGAAAAAACGGAGAAACCCCGGGCAGAAGCCGTCTTCAGGTCTGCAGCCTGACATGTAACACACCTCGAGGTCTGACAGCAAGGACTCTCCTGTTTGTAGATTTACAGTCTACCGCTTACTCAGCCATACTGCCTGTGTATATTACTCGTTGACTATTCTCAACAAACCACAAAGACATCGGAACCCTATACCTAATTTTCGGAGTGTGATCAGGACTAGTCGGAGCTTGCCTAAGCATCTTAATACGAATAGAGCTCACCCAGCCGGGCTCTTTATTCGGGAGTGATCAGATCTTTAATGTTCTAGTAACAGCCCATGCATTCATCATAATCTTCTTTATAGTAATACCTATTATGATTGGGGGATTTGGCAACTGACTAATCCCACTAATAATCGGGGCCCCAGACATAGCCTTCCCCCGAATAAACAACATAAGTTTCTGACTTCTCCCTCCTGCCCTAATCCTTCTTCTATCATCATCCTATGTAGAGGCTGGCGCCGGAACAGGATGAACAGTGTACCCGCCACTATCAGGAAACCTGGTACACTCTGGACCTTCAGTTGATCTGGCTATCTTCTCACTACACCTAGCAGGAGCATCTTCAATCCTGGGAGCAATCAATTTTATCACCACATGCATCAACATAAAACCTAAATCAATGCCAATATTTAATATACCCTTGTTCGTATGATCAGTAATAATTACCGCAATCATACTACTACTAGCCCTACCAGTATTAGCAGCAGCAATCACAATACTACTAACCGACCGAAACCTTAACACATCCTTCTTCGACCCCTCCGGAGGGGGGGACCCAGTCTTATTTCAACACCTGTTCTGATTCTTTGGTCATCCAGAAGTATACATCCTGATTCTACCAGGATTCGGAATTATCTCTACTATTATCACATTCTATACAGGAAAAAAAAACACATTCGGCTACACAAGCATAATCTGAGCTATAATATCAATCGCAATTCTAGGGTTCGTAGTATGGGCCCACCATATGTTCACCGTAGGGCTAGACATCGACAGTCGCGCTTACTTCACCGCAGCAACTATAATTATCGCTATCCCAACAGGAATTAAAGTCTTCGGGTGACTAGCCACGCTGGCAGGCGGCCAAATTAAGTGACAAACACCAATCTACTGAGCCCTTGGCTTCATCTTTTTATTCACAGTTGGTGGAATAACTGGGATCATCCTAGCAAACTCATCGTTGGACATCGTCCTACATGACACCTACTACGTGGTAGCACACTTCCACTATGTACTATCAATAGGGGCCGTGTTTGCTATCATGGGGGGCCTAACCCACTGATTCCCCCTATTCACAGGGTACACCCTAAACCAAACTCTCACCAAAGCCCAATTCTGAGTGATGTTTACCGGAGTAAACATAACTTTCTTCCCACAACATTTTCTTGGATTATCCGGCATACCACGCCGATACTCTGACTTCCCAGACGCCTTCACCATGTGAAACACAGTTTCATCTATTGGATCCACCATCTCCCTAATCGCAGTACTTATATCCCTGTTCATCGTTTGAGAAGCACTGACATGCAAACGAAAAGCCCAAATACAATTCGGAAAAAAAACCCATGTAGAGTGATTCTACGGAACACCACCCCCACACCACACACACACTGAACCCACCTACATACTAAACAACTCATACGCACCAATCCGAGAATTCATACCAAGCATAAAATGACCATGACCCGAGAAAAGGTGGTACACACCACCATCTGATGATTTCAAGTCAACCGCATACTCATGCTCTCTTCCCGAGAACCTAGTAAAAACATATTACATGGCTTTGTCATAGCCAAGTTACAGCCACTGTGGTCCTCACATGCCATACGCATCCCAACTCTCCCTACAAGAAGCCACAGGACCAGCAATAGAAGAGGTTATCTTCCTACACGACCACGTCCTACTCCTTACACTACTCATATCCATCGTTATCCTCATATTTTCTGTAACAGCAACCACAACAGCACTAACCCACAACGACCCGTCAGAAGAAGCCGAACAGCTTGAAGCTGCATGAACAATAGCCCCAATCATAATCTTAATCCTAACAGCCCTACCATCAGTACGATCCCTCTATCTTATAGAAGAAGTATTTGATCCATACCTGACCATCAAAACAACTGGCCACCAATGATATTGAAATTATGAATACTCTGATAAAACTAAAATCTCATTCGACTCATATATAGTTCAAACCCAAGACCTGAAAAACGGCTCACCACGCCTTCTCGAAGTAGACCACCGAATAGTCCTCCCAGCAGGATTACAAGCCCGAATCATTGTAACAGCAGAAGATGTACTACACTCATGAACCATCCCATCCCTTGGAATCAAAGTAGACGCTGTCCCAGGACGACTCAACCAAATCCCGCTAACCACCTCCCGAACAGGAATCTTCTTCGGTCAGTGCTCAGAGATCTGCGGAGCCAACCATAGCTTCATACCAATCGCCATAGAAGCAATCCCCCTAAACCACTTCGAATCATGACTATCTTCAGAGCTATCACTGAGAAGCTTTTATAGCATCAGCCTTTTAAGCCGAAGAAGAAACCACATTTCCTCAGTGACCTATGACACAACTAGATACCATCTACACATTCACAATCTACCTTTGAACCTGATTCACACTAGGCCTAATCATACAAACAGTAAAGAACATCACTATCACCAAAGCACCAAATAACCAACACACAAACACCAAAAACCACACACCAACCCTACCATGAACATAAACATATTTGAACAATTCTCAAGCCCAGAACTTCTTTCAACACCAACAATTTTTCTATCCATACTAATACCAACCATGCTCATTTACCACAAACCAAAACTTCTAGGAAACCGCATATCAACCACCCTAACCATGGCACTAAAAACCATCATAAAAAACATAACAAACCAACTAACCATAAAAGGACAAAAATGATGCCAAGTCCTAACCAGCCTAATACTATTAATCATCACATCTAACCTCCTGGGACTCCTCCCATACACATTCACAACAACATCCCAATTATCAACAAACATATCACTAGCTCTCCCACTATGAATAGCTACAGTGATTACAGGCATCACCAAAAAACCATCAAAAACACTAGCCCATATACTACCAGAAGGGTCACCAACCCCACTGATCCCATTTATAATCATTATCGAAACCATCAGCCTAATAATACGCCCATTAGCATTGGGGGTCCGACTCACAGCAAACATCACAGCAGGCCACCTATTAATAACAATAGTTAGCTCAGCCAGCCTATCTTTAATTAACACCAGCATTACCATAAGCCTACTATCATTCACCCTACTAACCCTCCTTACAATCCTAGAACTAGCAGTTGCCTGCATCCAAGCATACGTATTCGTACTACTAATCATCTTGTACCTACAAGAAAACACATAATGACTCACCAACTTCACCAGTATCACCTAGTTGACCCAAGCCCATGGCCCCTAACAGGAGCCATGGGCTCTTTGCTTATAGCCTCAGGACTAGCCATCTGATTTCACACAACATCTACTACAGTATTAAAACTAGGTCTCCTCACAACAACACTCACCTTGGCCCAATGATGACGTGATGTCGTACGAGAAAGTACCTACCAAGGACACCACACAGATGGGGTACAAAAAAACATACGGTACGGAATAATCCTATTTATTACCTCTGAAGTTTTCTTCTTCCTGGGGTTCTTCTGAACACTATACCATGTCAGCCTAGTCCCAACACCAGAACTGGGGGCAGAATGACCACCAACAGGCATCAACCCACTAAACCCAATAGAAGTACCACTTCTTAATACAGCAGTCCTCCTATCATCCGGAGCAACAATCACATGATCCCACCACACAATAATAAAAGGCAATAAAAAAGAAGCCACCCAAGCACTAATACTAACCATCGCCCTGGGTATTTACTTCACAGCCCTACAACTATCAGAATACAAAGAAACCACATTTACCATCTCAGACAGCGTGTACGGGTCACTATTCTTCGTAGCAACAGGATTCCACGGCCTACATGTCATAATCGGAACATCTTTCCTAGTCATCTGCATAGTACGTTTAATTCTCTCACACTTTACAACAACACACCACTTTGGCTACGAAGCTGCAATCTGATATTGACATTTCGTAGATATCGTGTGACTATTCCTATATATTTCAGTATATTGATGAGGATCTTATTTCTTTAGTATAATAGTACTAATGCCCTCCAAGCATTAAGTCCCACACAGGGAAGAAATAATTAACCTAACCAACATAATCCTACTTTCAATACTTACCTCAACCCTCCTATACACAATCAACAAAAACGCACCAACAAAGCCAGATATCAATAAACTATCGCCATACGAGTGCGGTTTTGATCCCCTAGGCAATGCCCGAACACCGGTCTCCATCCAATTCTTCCTAGTAGCTATCCTATTTATCCTGTTTGACCTAGAAATCGTTCTCCTACTTCCAATCCCGTGAAGCACAAACACCAACCCACCAAACACCACAACAACACTAATCACAACCCTGCTTGCTATCCTAACCCTGGGCCTAATCTACGAGTGACTACAAGGCGGACTAGAATGAACAGAGTGTTGGGGAAGTCTATTCAGACACCTGGTTTCGACCCAGGAGAACTTACCACATAAGCCCCAATAATGGAACTAATCAAAACCTCAATCTACACAGCCTTCATCATCTCCCTAATAAGCCTATCAACACAAAACAAACATCTTATACTAGCCCTAATGTGCCTAGAAACAATAATACTCCTCCTTTTCATAATACTAGTGATATTTACCTCCTCCTCACTAACACTCTCACAAACCCCGATACCAATCATCCTACTCACCATTTCCGTCTGCGGTGCAGCCGTAGGACTTAGTCTAGTAGTAGCAATCACACGAACTCGTGGAAGTGACTTCCTTAAAAACCTCAACCTTCTATAAATGCTAAAACTAATTATAACCACCATAATACTAATCATAACAACCATAACCGTCAAACCAAAAATACTATACCAAACAACCACCTCCTACTCATTCTTACTTGCACTAATCAGCCTAAACATAATCACACCCAAATCAAGCACACACCTACTAGTAGACCACATTTCAGCCCCCCTACTCGTACTCTCATTCTGACTCCTACCACTAACAATTCTAGCAAGCCAATACACAATATCCAAAGAACCCATACAACGACAACGAACATTCCTATCAACACTAATCTTCCTTCAACTGACAATCTCATTAACATTCATAGCACACACCCTAACCATAATATACATCATATTTGAAGCCACCCTAATCCCAACCCTCATTATCATCACCCGGTGGGGCCAACAAGCTGAACGACTAACAGCAGGGACATACTTCATGCTATATACACTAACAACATCCATACCCCTGCTGACAGCAATCCTATTCCTCAACAACAAATCACACACCTCAACAATATTTACACAAATCACACAACCAATAAACCACTGACCCAGCCTAATACTATGACTAGCCTGCCTAACTGCCTTCCTGACAAAAATACCTATCTATGGTCTCCACCTTTGACTACCAAAAGCTCACGTAGAAGCCCCAATTGCTGGCTCCATAGTCTTAGCTGCAATCCTACTTAAACTCGGAGGGTACGGAATCATCCGGATATCTCAAATCTTACCCACTATAAAAACAGAAATATACCTACCATTTATAGTCCTATCACTATGAGGAGCCACTCTAGCCAGCCTAACCTGCCTGCAACAAACAGACCTTAAATCATTAATCGCATACTCATCTATCAGCCACATAGGTCTAGTAATCGCAGCTGTATCAATCCAAACACAATGAAGCCTATCAGGCGCAATAGCACTAATAATCGCCCATGGGTTCACATCATCAGCACTATTTTGCCTAGCAAACACCACATATGAACGAACACAAACCCGCATTCTAATTCTTACACGAGGATTCCACAACATCCTTCCAACAACAACAGTCTGATGACTCCTATCCAACCTAATAAACATTGCAACCCCGCCAAGCATAAACTTCACAGGAGAACTACTAATTGCATCCTCCATATTCAACTGATGCCCAACCACCATAATTCTTTTCGGACTACTAATACTTACTACAGCCTCCTACTCACTTCACATATTCTCAGCAACACAAATAAACACACCGATAATTAATTCACCAACACAACCCACCCACACACGAGAACACCTGATCATATTCCTTCACATTACCCCACTAGCACTTATCTCACTAAAACCAGAACTAGTAATAAGGTGTGCGTAATTTAAACAAAAATGTCAAGCTGTGACCCTGACAATAGGACATATCCTCACACACCGAGAGGGACCAAGGAACTGCTAACCCCATAAACTGGGCACACCACCCGGCCCTCTCTACTAAAGGATAATAGTTATTCCATTGGTCTTAGGAACCAAAACTCTTGGCGCAAATCCAAGTGGTAGAACATGAACCAAATTACCCCAACAATTACCATAACAATCTTCCTAATACTAATCATAACTACTATCCAACCATCAAACACCAAAAACAAGCTAATACTTATGCTCCTAATCAGCCTCCTACCACTCAACCCACTACTAAAAAACAACAGTGAACTAACACTAACTACAACCACACTAATCCACACAACAACAGAAAATATCTACATTTCCTTCACAATAGACACACTATCAACTTTATTCATACCAATCTCAATCTTCATCACCTGATCAATTACAGAATTTTCTTTATGATACATAAACGAAGACCCAAAAATCAACAAATTCATCAAATACTTGATAACTTTCCTAATCGCTATAATCACAATCATCACAGCCAACAACATATACCAACTACTAATTGGCTGAGAAGCTGTAGGAATCATATCATTTCTACTAATCGGCTGATGAAGCGGACGATCAAACGCCAACACGGCAGCCCTCCAGGCCATCATCTACAACCGAATTGGAGACATCGGACTAATCATTACAATCACATGGCTAATATCATCATCATCAATTAATATACAAGAACTCTTAGCCACCGACAAAACAAGCATCATCCCAATAATCGGTCTACTAGCCGCAGCCACAGGAAAATCTGCACAATTCGGCCTCCACCCGTGACTCCCTTCTGCTATAGAAGGCCCAACCCCGGTATCAGCCCTACTACACTCCAGCACAATAGTCGTAGCAGGCGTATTCCTATTAATCCGCCTCAACCCAACCATACAAAACATCAATACCCTATGCCTAACCCTGGGGGCCACTACAACCACATTCGCCGCCGCCTCAGCAATCACGCACCTAGATGTCAAAAAAATCATTGCGCTCTCCACAACAAGCCAACTAGGACTAATAATAACTATAATTGGCCTCAACCAACCAACCCTAGCATTCCTTCACATGATCACCCACTCTTTTTTCAAAGCCCTACTCTTCCTGTGCTCCGGAACACTAATCCACAACCTCAATAACGAACAAGATGTACGAATAATAGGGGGCCTACTAAAAACTACCCCAATAACATCATCATTCCTAATTATCGCCAACCTCTCACTCATAGGAATACCATTTCTCTCCGGATTCTACTCAAAAGATACAATCATCGAAACCATAACCAATTCACACACTAACTCATGAACCATAACAATCACACTACTAGCCACCACCATATCTGCAACATACAGCACAAAAATTATCATCACAACACTCACGGGATACCCACGAACTAAACACAACACCAACACAGAGACAAAAAACACAATAAACCCACTTATACGACTAACCATAGCATCAATCACAATCGGCACCATAACAAAACTGTCAACCCTACAAAACACAACAATAACAACCATACCAAAATCAATCAAACTAATAGCACTCGGAGCCACACTAACCGGAGTTTTTCTATCAAAAGACATGACAAACACATCCAGCCAACTAACACCCAAAAACCCAATAACAGCCTACACATTCTTCAACCAAATAGCCTTCTTTAACCTCCCACACCGAGCTATAACCATAAACACACTAAAAATAAGCCAACAAATCTCAACAGAATTAATCGACCTATGAGCTTTAGAAAGCTGAGGACCAAAAGGCTTATCAAACACAATCAAACCCATAATCCACTTAATAACACAACAAAAAAACATAATCAAAAACCACCTAACAATATTCACAATTTCCTTAACTACAGTAACAATCCTCCTACAAACCTAAAAGGACGCAAACCACCCAAACGAGTCCAACTAAGAATTACCAAAACAGAGAACAACACCACCAACAACCCCCAAGAACAAACCAACAAACCAACCCCACCATTAAAATAAAATACCCCACCACCATTTACCTCTAAACACAACAAATCCTCCCAATTCAAACACACAAACAAACCACCGACCCGACCAACACAAACAAATAACAAACAAACAATCAACCCAGAGATAAAAAACGCTACCAAATACTTATACCCACCAACCTTATAAACATCAGACTTATCCTTCTCAACACTAACACAATAACCAAAAACCACCACCAACCCACCAAGATACACAATGTACATCACCAAGGCAGCAAACGTACGACCAAAGACAACCATTAATACACAACAAAAAAAAGACACACCCATAAGAGAAATAACCCCATGATATGGAACAAAAGATACACCTAGAGCCAAAACACCAAAAACCAAGAACACTAGAATAATACCAAATAAATAATTTATTAAAAACATTGTTCTTGCTCTACCAGAGTCCTGAGGCCTGAAAAACCACCGTTGTTAATCAACTACAAAAACATGCCCAACCAGCACACACTAATATCATTCAACCTCCTCCCTGTAGGACTAAACATCTCAACATGGTGGAATTTCGGGTCAATACTACTAACATGCCTAGCACTACAAATTACAACCGGGTTTTTCCTGGCAATCCACTACACAGCTGATGTAAACCTAGCATTCTCATCAATTGTGCACATCACACGAGATGTCCCACAAGGATGAATAATACAAAACGCCCACGCAATCGGAGCATCCATGTTCTTCATCTGCATCTACATTCACATCGCCCGTGGGCTTTACTACGGCTCCTATATAAATAAAGAAGTCTGATTATCAGGAACAATCTTACTCATCACCCTCATAGCAACAGCATTCTTCGGATATGTCCTACCATGAGGACAAATATCATTTTGAGCCGCAACAGTAATCACCAACCTGCTAACTGCTATCCCATACATCGGCACAACAATAACAACCTGACTATGAGGCGGGTTCTCAATCAACAACCCAACACTCACCCGATTTTTCGCCCTGCACTTCATCCTACCATTCATCATCACCACAATAACATCAATCCACATTATACTCCTACACAACGAAGGATCCAACAACCCACTAGGAACTAACTCAGACATCGACAAAATCCCATTCCACCCCTACCACACATACAAAGACACACTAATACTTTCAATCATAATCACCACACTACTTATCATCATATCATTCTTCCCAAACCTGCTTAACGACCCAGAAAACTTCTCCAAAGCTAACCCAATGATCACCCCACAACACATTAAACCAGAATGATACTTCCTATTCGCATACAGTATTCTACGATCAATCCCAAATAAACTGGGCGGAACACTAGCCCTACTGATATCCATCATTATCCTAGCCACAACCCCATTCACCCACACATCACACATTCGATCCATGACCTTCCGCCCAATAGCACAACTTATATTTTGAACCATAATCGCAACATTCATTATTATAACATGAGCAGCTACTAAACCTGTAGAACCACCATTCACCTCCATCGGACAAACAACCTCAATCCTATACTTTATATTTTTTATTACAAACCCACTCATTGGGTGAACCGAAAACAAAATCATATTCCAGTGCTCCAGTAGCTTAACCTAAAGCATTGTTCTTGTAAACCAAAGACGGGGTACTCCCCCCTTGAGCCATCAAAAAGGGACTTCCATCTCTGGCCCCCAAAACCAGCATTTTAATTTAAACTACTCTTTGACAAAAAACTAATCCCCCAGGACCCCCCCCCTACCCCCCCCCAGACTATTATGTAATACTACATTCTAGTCTTTATTTCACTATGTATAATCATACATTAATGATATGCCTCACGCCTATTAAACCAGAATTATTATATTAATTATTTATATACAAAACTGGGATTAAACATGTATCTTACCCCCTCATTTTTCAGACGTTCCATGATGAAAAGTTTAACCATTATTAATAACCATGAATATCCCGTTCCAAATGGTGTCCCTTGGTTTAGCCACTCCCGTGAAATCCTCTATCCTTCCACTTAAGGCATGACAGTCCTGCTTCTCACGTCCATAAACTGTAACTCCTCCCTGATTGCCCTTTCCAAGACCACTGGTTACACTCTCAAGGTCTTCTCGATGGCCCGGAACCATCCCTCCCTACTAGCTTTTTCCAAGGCCTTTGGTCGCACCCGTTATATTGGTACATTCTGCCTCATGTTCTTATCACGTATGCTAGATCCACCCCTGGTAGCCTTTTTTTCTCTATCACTTTCACCTGGCACCAGTATGCCCGTTACCGTTCCCCTCACCGGGGTATACCATCTAGTCAAGGTTGAGCTATATTCTTGGCCTGGCATATTCCCTTATGGGATACATTTCCTTAATGCTTGTTAGACATATTTTTTCTCTGCCCCGCAATTCCCACAAAACTTTTATTATAATTTTACCCATGTAAGCACATTTTTTACACCCCAATTTTCGGGGGAAAAAACCAAGCTATGCGACAAAACTACAATAAACCAAAGGTACCCAAAATAAATCAATTTTTTTTTGCACCTCCACTCTTCCCAACCCTCCGTTCTTCAATAATTGATTTTCATAACAAACACGACCCTGAAACCCACAATCCAAATTATTAATAATATTTTTTCCTATGTATACTTTCACACCCGAAATTCATTACTGTTTTTTTTTCTCGGGCTTCAAACCCCTGACCCCCCCCATTTTGAAAATAGTAATTTCCTAGTTAAAAACACAGCTAGCCCTGAAATCCTTTAATAAAATTTTATCGAGGCCATTACTGATAATTTTTCAATGATCAATTTCACACCCAAAATCCTTCACTGTTTTTTCAACAGAATCCGTTGGCCCCCAACCCCCCGTTTTAACAATAGTAAATTTTTATACTAAAATACAGATGTCCCAAAAATTTATAACATTGCCACCCTTCAACAGACATCCACACAAACCCACCACATAGCTGCCATAGCTTAACTTAAAGCATAGCACTGAAAATGCTAAGAAGGCCAACACCTGACAGCACAAGGTCTTGGTCTTAAACCTATCATTATCTCCGCCCCAGGATTATACATGCAAGACTCATCATAACAGTGAAACAGCCAATAGAACCACCACGAGCAGGCATCAGGCTATCGCCCACAACGCCAAGCAACAAAGCCACACCCACACGGGCCAGCAGCAGTAGTTAATATTAGGCAATAAGTGAAAACTTGACCTAGCAATGGGACAAACCAGGGCTGGTTAATCTCGTGCCAGCGACCGCGGTTAAACGACAAGCCCAAGATAATCACACCGGCGTAAAGCACGACTAGAAATACAGTTAAACCACTAGGAATGAAGCCCCACTAGGCTGTAAAAAGCCATAAGCAACACTAACCACACACCCTAGCAACAAACACCTTTAACTCGTGAAAGCAAGAACACAAACTAAGATTAGATACCTTACTATGCCTCGCTATAAAAAAAACAATTAAATGACAAATTGTTCGCCAAATAACTACGAGTGAAAACTTAAAATTTAAAAGACTTGACGGTACCTCAAACCAACCTAGAGGAGCCTGTCCAAGAACCGATAACCCACGATCAACCCGACCCCCCTTAGCCAAACAGTCTATATACCGCCGTCGCCAGCCTACCTTGTAAAAGCAATAAAGTAAGCAAAATAGCACCAAAGCTAGTACGACAGGTCGAGGTGTAACTAATAGGGAGGAGCAGGATGGGCTACATTTTCTAACCCAGAACAAACGAATATACCGTGAAACCGGAAACTGAAGTCGGATTTAGCAGTAGAATAAGAACAAAATACTTATCCGAAGCATGCAATGAGGTGCGTACACACCGCCCGTCATCCCTGTAAAACAACACAACAATTCATAAACCAACAAAAACCCCTAAAGCAGGGCAAGTCGTAACAAGGTAAGCGTACTGGAAAGTGCGCTTAGAAACAAAAAGTAGCTTAAATCTAAAGCACCTGGCTTACAACCAGGAGATACTTAATCAGTCTTTTTGAGCTGACACCATAAATTAAACCACAAAAATCCTAACAAAATAAAACAAACCATTTGACAAGCCAAGTAGATGCGATCGAAAAGCTAAAAATAACTACCAGTACCGTAAGGGAACACACTTCAAAGCAAAAAATAGCAAAGATTAACCCTTGTACCTTTTGCATCATGGTTTAGCAAGCAACAGAGGCAAGAAGAATCATAGCCACAACCCCCGAAACCAGACGAGCTACTTTAAAGCAGCCAAAAGAGCACACCCTTCTCTGTAGCAAAAGAGTGGGAAGACTATAAAGTAGAGGTGAAACGCCTACCGAGCCTGGAGATAGCTGGCTGCCCAACTAAGGAATATAAGTTCCACCTTGGATAAAAAGTACAACCATATACACCCAAGAAATAATCAATAGGGGTACAGCCCTATTGAAGCAGGATACAACCTGAATCTGAGAGCACGCACCATCAACCACAAACCTGTAGGCCCTTAAGCAGCCATCAATAAAAATATCGTTAAAGAATCAAAAAGAATAATACAAAAACCAAACTCAACGCTCCAAAAAAACTAAGGGTAAACCCACCCCCGTGGGTACTATCATGCTAAAACTAATAATAAGACAACCTCTCTACACGCACCCAACCGCTAGAACAGAAAACCTACTAGCAACTAACAGACCAAAAAAGGAATAAACAACCCAATATTCAACTAAACACAAACTGTGACCCCAACACAGGTGCGCCAAAAAGAAAGATTAAAAATTATAAAAGGAACTCGGCAACCCAAGACCCCAACTGTTTAACAAAAACATAACCTTTAGCTAACCAAGTATTAAAGGCAACGCCTGCCCAGTGAACAATTAAACGGCCGCGGTACCCTAACCGTGCAAAGGTAGCATAATC
>JANHFN010310631.1:0-14807 GCA_032468175.1 Toxicocalamus goodenoughensis
TCACAACTCTTCTTTATTAACTTCAGTAGAAGAGGGTTGCTGTGGCTGCTTGTCAAAGCGGCAGGCCAGCAAGCAACAAACGATGCCGTTTGACAGCTCCTTATATAGTCGGCTGTCAAACGGCATTGACCAATAGCAACGCTCCGGTTTCCTGCCGAAGATGCGGACCGGAGTGAAGTCCTGCTTAGAGTCAGTACACAACAAGGGGTATGGATCACACTTGGCTTTTTATCAGGTCTCAGGAGTGGACTCTAAAATACAGCAGGTGAAAATAAGACATAATTATTCTTTTCTGTCATATTAAAAATGACAATTGGTAACAATTTTGTAATCTCTGAGTGTCGCACTGAACCTTTACAGCAAATGTCCTGGGTGCCACAAGTGCCATTTGAGCACTGGGCCCGATCTAACAAAATGAAATTCAATGGAGAGAAAAGTAAGCTTCTACACTTAAGCAAGAAAAATCAAATATACAGGTACAGATTAGCTGAAACTTAGCTCAACAGCAGTAACTGCAAGTGGGATCTTGGAGTGTTAGTGGACAATCACTTAAATATGAGCCAGCAGTATGTGGCAGCAGCCAAAGGAGCCTAGGTTGCATTAACAGAGGGAATAGAACCAACATCATGCAACGTATTAGTACTGCCATCAGGCCTGGCATCTTGAGCTTCTTCACTTTGCTGACATCCTGCCATAAAAAGCAAGGAAGAGAGGAGGAATTTGGGGAAGTAAAGGTTGGGCATAGGAATGGGGAAGACAAGGGGGATAGACAAGCTGATGAGAAGCAGAGGTGTCAGACCAGAATAAACCGGCCCCCAAAGACATACAGCCTGAGAACAGAATGCAAAACTTCAAAGCCATTCTAAAAACATCAAAAACGAATACTGTTGGACTGGTAAAGCGGGGAGGGCAGGGGTGGGATTCTACCAGTTCAGACTGGTTCGGGCGAACCGGTAGTTCCAATAATCATTTGGCCCCACCCCTGCCCTTTTCCTATGCTTTATTTCCTTGTTTTTGAGCTCAGCTAATTTGTGAGGCAGAGTGGTTTTACTCCCTGGGGCTGCAGCAGGAAGTAAGTATTATAGCTAAAAATGGTCTTTTTGAAATGCTGGGTGTGCGCATGAAGTGCACATCCACTCACTGAACCAGTTGCTACTTCGGTTGAATCGCACCACTGGGGGAGGGCTAGGGCAACAGAGAAGGGCAACTTCTGCATGGGAATTACACAGATCGAGCTTCACTTTCGCTGTTACCACTTGGCTTTACTAAAAGAATCTTTCACTTCAAAGAAATGGAGTTGAGGATCTTCCTTTCTTGAATAATTAAGGTGGGACAGACTTGACAACCACTTTAAAAACCTTAGAAATATCACACTTACAATACTGCATCCAGTTTTGCTCATCATATTATAAAAAGATGTAGAGGCTCTGGAAGAAGTGCAGAAAAGAGCAACAAAGATGGATTAGGGGGCTTCATAAAACACATGAAGAATGATTGCAGGAATTGGGTAGGTCTAGTCTAGCAAAAAGAAAGACTAGGGGTGACATGATAGCACTGTTGGACTAGAATACCTCCAAGGTCCCTTCCAATCCTGTTATTCTCTTATCCTGTACCTCTGCTTCAAAATAAAGAAAACACTTAAGAGAAAATAAAGCAGAATTATTATTGTCCATCTCCTAGCACTCAAGCAGAGAGAGTTGCCAGTTCTCTCTCTTCCTTCTGCATGGAAAGTTTGTGTAATGGTGAGGAAAAATTAGGGCACTTTGGGAAGAGAATTAATCCACCTGAAGTACTGCTGAGGGAAGGGCTATCTTATTAACTAAGGACATTAGTCAGGTGAAAGGATAGCCAGAGTACTAGCCTGTATAAGAATGATAGAGGACAGGTTGGTTGTTTACCTTAAAACAGTGGTCACCAACTGGTGGTCCACGGCCCACTGGTGGTCTGTGAGAAAGTTTTGGTGGTCTGCAGAGAAATGTCACCCCCAGAGCACCCCCCCCAAAGCAATTAATCCAGGCTGCATGGGAACACAAGGCTGCGCCGTCCACATGGCCCGCGGGAACCCTCCCCGCCCACTCACTCCTCACTTGGCAAACTTGCCTGCTAAGTGGCTATTTTTCCTTTTTTTTTCCTGACCATCAGCGGTTCTGCTGTTTGATTTAGATTAGCTAGAAAGTAGGAAACTATTGGGTTTTAAGCAGAGCCGAACGTTCTTTAGGACTGAAGTTTAGATTATTCAGTTGCAGACTCAGGTAGCTGATGGAAGAAAGATAGATCTCTGAGTGAATCTGTGATTCTGTGAGCAACTCAGTCTGCCTGCCTGCTTTGCCTGATTTTGGGTAAAAGTTGCTCTTTTTTATATATAAAAAAATTCAATATTTGCATACATGGTGTGGTGTGAGTTAATTTTCTGAGTTTGCTTACCCAGCAAATTTTATGTGACAGATTCAGGTAGCCGATGGCAGATAGATAGATCTCTAAGTGAATCTGTGATCCTGTGAGCAACTCAATCTGCCTGCCTGCTTTGCCTGCTTTTGGGTAAAAGTTGCTCTTTTTTAATAAAAAAAAATCAATTTACATAAATATCTATAATATTTACATACATACAAGCCATGCTCCCCAGTCACATGACCACCAAGCCATGTCCAGTCAGCAAGCCACGCCCACACATGACACCAAGCCACACCCACAAATTAGGCCACACCCACAGAACCGAGTGTTAAGAAATTTGAATTTCACCCCTGTGATTGATGGAAATGTAACCAAAAAACGCATACATTTTATCACATGTGGTGGACTTGCACCAAAGCCACAAAAAAAAATTGGGCAAGATAACACAGGTGGCTAGAAAAGACAATAGGGAAACATAAATTTTAAACCTGAATTGTTTTTATTAGATAAAATATCACAAAAACATGATAAGGAAACTATATATTTAACATTATATGTCTTAACAGCAATGAGGATTATCTTCGCAACAATACTGGAAAAATGAAGATACACCCCGAGATGAAGAGATAGTCAGAAAGATACTAGATTGTGCAGAAATGGATAGATGAGCATTGAAAATTAAACAGAAAGAAGATGTAGAATATTATCAAAAATGGAATTTATTTTACCAATGGTTGGAAAAAAAGGAGATTAAGCATGTAAATTTGTATTGTTAAGCAAATTAAATACCCAGACATCCAGATGTTTATTAAGCACTAAGAAATGTATTGAATAGAAAATCAATTAAAAATCAATGTAAAAAAGCCAATTGATGAAATGCATCAGTGATATGACAGCTTTCCATTTCTTATTGGAAGAACTGGAAGCGGCAACAGGAATTTGTCAAATTGTTTCTTGCCTGCCTAAGTCACAAATTTAAGGATTTGTCCTGACAGGGAAATGATAAAGAGTCTTAATAACAATTTTCGTAAAAATGATGTCTAGAAGTGAGCAGCACTGAGAGCAAGGAAGTTATTTCACTCTGACCTGAAAATTATTTTTATGCAGCAGCTTAAAAAGTGTTGTTGTTTTTTGCAACCATATCACATTGCTTGACCTATATTCAATTTATAGTGCATCGGTATTTCCAAAATTATTTTATGTCATTACTAAATTGGGTAGGTCACCTTTGATGTTTGTCTTTTAATTTCCTTTTGCTAAGTGAAGGAATTAGTATTTAGGTCAGTTAAATTTTATTTTGTTTCTTTTAGCTCACTTTTATCCTACTTAAGTTAGAGATTTGCTGCAATATTTCTTCCACTTATGGGACAGAAATATGTTTTTTGTTTGCCTTCTTCCTCCTTGGGTGCAAAATATAGATTATTAGATCTTGTCACATCCAGTAAATAACCATCAGATTCCTGATAATGTCTGTAATGCTTGCAATTTTTCAAGAATTTCATCTGGATCTTATTTTAAATCCATAAATCTAAATAGTGAGTCACCATGTTTATACTAGTTCTCGAGTATTAATAGAAGAAGACATCATTAAAAAGTATGCAATTCCCCCACTTTTGTTAACTCATCCTGCTTCTTCTTTTTAAAATTGGGGTTAAATAACATTTTTCCCCCTGAAGAATTCTCAAGACATTTAAAATAATGCATCCCTTTTAAGCCATGTGTTTGGGATCCAGCATTTGCTCCTCCTCCCCCTCCCCCCCTCATGGATATTTTCCAAAATAGCAATTTGGAAATGAAATAACGTCCCATAAAGATATCAGAGCCTTTCCGAAGCTGTTAAGTGGAAACTTCTCCCTCTAAGATACATATTGAGCAATATCCTGAATATAGTCCGGTGTCCAGAGCGTATGAACCTACTACAGGTAGTCCTCGACTTACAACAGTTCATTTAGTGACCGTTCCAGGTTACAATGGTCCCACGATCCAAATTCTGATGCTTGGCAAAGTGGCTCAGATTTATGACCATTGCGGCATCCCCGGGGTGTGTATGTGTGGGGGGTTTTTCATGTGTTTCCCCTTTTGTGACCTTCAGATAAGCCAAGTCAACAAGGAAGCCGGATTCACTTAACGACCGCGGTCCTAACTTAATTACAGTGATTCACTTAGCAACGGTGTGGCAAGAAAAGTGGTAAAATTGCCCCATTTTTATGACTTTTCTTGCCCCGGTTGTTCAGCGAATCATCACAGTCGATAAGTGTCAGAGCGTTTGCAGCTTGACTGCCATTATGAGATAACCCAGGAGCAAAACATAGAACACAGAGACTTAAATATTTAAACAGCGGTTTATCTACAAGACAGTTACATACAAAAATATATGTGGCAGGCAAATACCTTACAAGCAATCAATCTTCTTAACTCTACACGGAGAACTCTGCAATGAATACTCAACACAAGGAGAGAGAACCACACCCTCTAATGGCTGCCTCTTATATAAACACCTCTTAAAGGGATCTTTAATCCCCAGTCTTAAAGGGAAATACCCAGGCTATGCTGAATCACCTCTTCTTGCATCAGCCAGATCTGGCAGCTATTCACTGCTGGTCGGCTCTTAAATCCCAAGACCCTTAACAATAAGTCAGCAACCCGATCGTTAAGTGAATCCAGCTTCCCCTGTTGATTTGGCCTTTCGGAAGGTCGCCAAAGGGCATCACGTGACCCCCGAGGACACCGCAACCGTCGTAAGTACATGCCAGTTGCCAAGCTTTTGAATGTTGATCATGTAATCGTGGGGATGCCAGAACTGTGGGAGGAAAAAAGGGGTCGATAAACAAAGTGATGTAAGTCGAGGGCTACCCATACTGGAAGACACATGTTCAATGGACGTAACTGGTGACCTTTGCTCGGGGATTTTCTACGTACCGGCCAAGCCAACGTCAGTCAAGTAGATCTTAGCTACATGTGGAGACCGCTGGAAGTGCAGGGGAGTTTTGAACCCATGGCCAACCTCCAACCGGTCACTGTGTTGAACGGTAGGTGTCTTTTTGGAGGAATGCATTGCTTCACCCCGGCTTGCTGCAATCTTTCTTGTTTCCGTGTGGTCGTGGCGGTCACTGCTGTCTTCCTTCGCTTCCTGTCAGAGGAAGTTGTGCTTGATGGAACTTGTTCAAGACCAATTTTCAAACCTGTCTAGCTTTTTCTCAGGGACGACTCATAACTTACGTTGAATTACTGCCACTCCAAACTGAGTTTCGAATACGTCGTTAAAATTGGGAAGGAGGGGTCCTGGGTGCTCTCTGAGCTGGGTAGTTTTCTTGCAGACGTTTCATGACCCAACTAGGTAACTTCTTCAGTGCTACAAGGGAACGGGGTTTACAGGGATGATGATGATGATGATGAGGAGGAGGAGGAGGAGGAGGAGGAGGAAGATGAGGAGAACTATGGGGTCCTTGCTGGTTTTCTTGCAGACATTTCATGACCCAACTAGGTAACATCTTCAGTGCGAGAAGAGAGTGGGGTTTGCAGATAGAAAGAGGAGGAGGAGAAGAACTATGGGGTCCTTGGTGCTCTCTGAGCGTGCTTGTTGTCCTGCAGATGTTTTATGACCCAACTAGGTAACATCATCAGTTGTACTTGTAGGAAGGAATGCTGTTTGTTGCCCATTTATATTCTGCTGTCTTGCCTGCCTGTGTGTGAGTGTGTGTGAGAGAGGGGGATTCTTTGGTTGGGTTCTTTACTGATGGCCCTTTGGCAGTTCCTGAATTGGGGTATTATTTGCTTGACTGTTGGTCTGAAGTTGACCCTGGAATTAATCTACGCTGATCTGGGTGTTGATTGTTGGTGGAGTCTTCTTCTGTGTTAGCTGCTTGATTGTCTCTTTTGCACAGTCTACAGACTATGGAAAGGGAAATGGCACAATGATGATGATTATAATAATAAACTGGGGGGCCTATATATTATCCCAGCATGTGGGGGTTACCTTTTTGACCTTGGTAGATCTAGGAAAGCTACATCGAGTTGGATGGTTTGATGAAAGACAGTTTGGTAAAGGCACCAGGCTAGAAAGCAGTGAGTTCTAGTCCTGCCTTAGCCATGAAAGCCAGCTGGGTGGCTTTGGACCAAGAGTTGCCAAGAGACTGACCGTTTGAACAACTAATCAGCCTTCAGAAGTTGTGGGTGCTCCAACACTGGAAGTTTTTAAGAAGAAACTGGACAGTCACTTGTCTGGAATGATATTTAGGATGGTCTGCTCAAGCAGGGAGCTGGACTAGAAGATCTCCAAGGTTGCTTCCAGCTCTCTTATTTTGTTATTACTAGAATACAGATATTATTTGTGCAATCTCCTCCTCTTCCCCCCTTCCTCCTCCTCGTCTTCCTCTTTGCAAACCCCACTCCCTTCTAGCACTGAATATGCTACTTAGTTCGATAAGCTCTGTGATGACCCAAAGAGGCGTGGCACAAAGGTAACACAGTCAGATAATCAGTAAGAGTCCCTTTATTAGCTCCAACTTTGCCCCCAATGTTCTGGTTACCTTTTGGCTGGAGAAAAAATCCCAAGAACAGCCTTTGGCTGCAGAGAATCAAGTCCAAAATGTGGTCAACAAAAACTGTAACTAAGGCAAAATGAGGTAATTTGTCCGGCAGGGCAAGAGAAGGAATTCCAGACGTGAAGGAACGATAGTAATCCAACATGGTTGGGAGGACGCCAGGAACACAGATAATCAAAGTCCACACAAGATAAACTCAAGTTTGCTTCCAGCAGCTGCCACACTCAGCTTGCATCTATTTTAAACTCTCTTCCCAGGTGTGCCTAATGAAGGGAATCAGGGCCCTTTCCTCCCCCGTAAGCCATGCCACCCATGTTGCTCCCTTCTCTGTTCCTCCTTGCGTGCCCTAGGATGAAGAAGGGGTGGGCCTGGGTCTTCCTTTGAATGCCCAGCCGGACTTTGCCCTTCCCCAGTTTCCTCCACAGCCAACGGAGCCACACTCCCACTCCCTGTCAGCTGCTCGTCCTCATCGGATTCAGACTCTAAAGGGGTGTGTGTGGCATAACAAGGTCAGAGAGCATAAGGGACCCCACAGTCTCCTCCCCCTCCCCCTATTCCCTGCAAGCCCCACTCCCTTCTAGCATTGAATATGCTATTTAGTTGGATAATGAAACATCTGCAAGCAAACAACCAAACTCAAAGAGCACCAAGGATCCCACAGTCGTCTCCTCCTCCTCCTCCTCCATCATCATTTTTAAATTCTACATTAATATACTCCTGCAGCTCTTGACATGCCTCCCCATTCGTAGGTCAGTGAGTGATTCAGCAACCGACGTAACAGAGGAAGCGCAGATCTACCTAGACAGCCACAAAACGCACAACATGGGTGTTCCATTCCCTAGAGCTGAACCAGCATGACTTTGCATTTTTACAAAACCCTTCTCTTTCTCCAGCTGATGCTTGAAAACCCGTGTCCGTGTTTTAGGTGTGCCTCCCTCCTTCCTTTCCCTTCCCTAATGTTTTCTTTTGCGGCCTCCTCTTTTTCTGAACAGCTGGGCGATCCTTCCATCTTTCCCGCGGTCATCGTGGAACATGTGCCGAGCGCCAATCTCCTGAACAACTACTCAGGCCTGTCTTGCGTGACGGAACCTAGCGACATGATAACGGAGAATTCACTGGACGTGGCAGAGGAAGAGATTATAGAAGATGACGACATCACCCTTACAGGTGTGTGTAAAAACTTTCCTTTTTCCATTCGACCCCAGGACTCACTCTAGGTGTGGTGTGCATCCGAGCCAAAGTTTGTGGTTTCATGGCTTTGATTATCATCTTTACTTGGGTACTTGAAACGATGCGCATCCACAGATGTTTGTATTCCGTACGGTTAAAAGTCTGTAGAGATTCACAATCACCCAAATCATGGTTGTCCTAAAGCTGATGGACCAAAGTTGGCAACTGGACTTCCTTGTTTTGGTTTTTTTTTTTCTTTGAAGACATTTCGCTTCTCATCCAAGAAGCTTCTTCAGCTCTGACTGGCTGGTGGGGAATGGAAGGATTTGTGTTCCTTGCAGACAGCTGGTCATTTGCATCCATATTGAGAGCTGTTGAGGCCGCTTGGAGGTTTCTCTGTGTGTCCTCAGGGTCACCTGAATCGCGTTTAGGGTTCCTGTAGTCTGCCATTTTTCTGGAAATCCATACATCATTTGAAGGGAGTTCATCCCAAATTGCATAGCTAAAAGTCTGTAGAGATTCTCCGTCCTCCAGGGCATGGTTGACCCAAAGGTGTTCCTTCCACAGGCAATTGGAATTCTTTTGAAGATGTTTCACTTCTCATCCAAGAAGCTTCTTCAGTTCTGACTGAATGATTGGGAAATGGAAGGATTTATATTCCTTGCAGACATCTGGTCATTTGCATCCTTTTAGAGGGTCATTGAGGCCACTTGGAGGTTTATCGGTGTCCTCAGGGTCCTCTGAGTGGTGCAAATGGTTCCTGTGGTCTTCAATTTTTTTTTCTTTTGGAGATCCATTCTTACTCCCACCCCATTCAAGGGCGTTCATCCCAATTTGTATAGCGAAAAGTCTGCAGAGGTTCTCTGTCCTCCAGGTCATGGTTGTCCCCAAAGTGCTTTTTCAGGAGGCAACTGGACTTTCTTGTCAACTACTCTCTAAAAGGCTTCAAATCACCAGCTGTCTGCAAGGAATATAAATCCTTCCCTTCCTCACCATCCAGTCAGAGCTGAAGAAGCTTCTTGGATGAGAAGTGAAATGTCTTCCAAAGAAAAAACAAAGAAAGTCCAGTTGCCTCCTGAAAAAAAAAGCACCTTCGGGACAATCATGACCTGGAGGACTGAGAATCTCTACACTTTTAGCCATAAAATTTGGGATGAACCCCCTTTGAATGGAGTGAGAGTAGGAATGGATCTCCAGAAGAAGAAAAACTGCAGGCTACAGGAACTATTTGCACTACTCAGGTGACCCTGAGGACATAGAGAAACCTCCTTCTAAATAGTATTTTCTCGGTGTGCTCTTAATAATATATATTTTAGATTAGTGGACCCTGTCTTGGTAACCTTAAAATCCTCCACTAGGCTTATTTTTCTTTTTTAAAAAATGTCTGACTGGCTAGTCAATAGGAAAATAAAAGAGACAAGGATATTTATTGATAGGTTAACCTGAATAAGTTGTTTATTGAAAATATTTTTAGCATTTTGAAAAGAAAACTACATATCCATCAGCTTGGGGCTCCTTTCCCGCCCCCGCCCCCGTTTCTAACAGCAACTAGACAATCCATGACTTGTTGGGTCATCCTTCCTGAGGTATTTCTTTACCTCTTTGTGTAGTTGAAACAGGCAGTTGCTGCAACAGGTTACTAGAGGTGTTAAGGATTGCAAACAAAGAAAACAGCATTTCGAAAAATAAAAGTCATTTTTTTGCTGTTTGCCAAGAAAAAAAGGAGGGAAGGAGGGAGAGAGAAAGGAAGGAAAGAAGAAGAGAGGAAGTAGGAAGAGAAGGACAGGGGAGTAGGGGAGAAGGAATGACAAGAAGGAAGGAGAGAGGGAGGAAAGAAGGGAGGGAGGTGGAAGGGGAGAGATGGAGGGAGGGAGGAAGGAAGGAACGAAGGAGGGAGGGAGGACTACCTGTATTAAGCATGAGATCTTCACTTTGTAAAAGTTCTCTATGCTTATACCGAGGAACCATATTTGCCCACTGGGCCTGAGTGCTTAATTTCGCTTGCTTTGAAAAACAACAGAGTTCCATAAATCCATATTTATGTTCGCATTTTGCTTTTTTTAAAGAATGAAACTGAAGGTCGAGTTTCTTGATTTGCATGAGCCAAGAGCCGGAAAAATAGCCTTTGAGTCCTGAGGGGTTTTTACATGTATTATTCTGGAAAATATTGCATTGCAGCCTGTTTGAAATTCTGCTCAAACTCGACTTTGCAATACGATTTGGGTATTAACCTGTTCAAAGGACAAAGACAGATTAACTCCAGGAGGCGATACAAATTCATGAAGCGAGGCCTATCAATTTTGGGATGACAGTCTCTGTTCCTGTTGGTTCAGAATTCCTGTGGTTTCCGTGTGGTGTCCTTGCTACAATCACTTATTTATTTTTCTCAGATCCTTAACCTTTTTTTTTTTTTTTAAAGTCAGCAGTAATGCGGTTTTAAGATCCTTCCTTTTGCGATCAGGAAGTCTATAAACAATATCCTGAAAGCATTTCAGTGAGCCTATCAGAGAATTAGCTGGGAGTGGTGTGGTGGCCTAGAGGTGGAGCCCTCGCCTCACAATCTGGAGGCTATCAGTTCGATCCTAGGTAGAGGAAGATATTTCTTTCTCTGGGCACACTGAGAATATATCTGCTGAACAAAACTCTGCCCTGGCAACAGGAAGGGCATCCGGCCAGTTATTACTCAGCTCCATTCAGCTGCCCAGACTCCACCTTGCAAAGGATTATGGGGTCGTTAAATGAAGATCAGATAATTAGCTGAAATATGCGGTATGGATAGTCATTCACATACGACCAAAACTAAGACCAAAATTTATGTTGTTCAGTGAGAAATTTGTTAAATCAGTCTTGCCCCATTTTACAACTTTTGTTAAGCGAATCACTACCGTTGTTAAGTTAGTCACCCGGTTGTTAAATGAACCTGGCTTCCCCATTGACTTGGTTTGTTGGAAGGTTGCAAAAGGGGATCACATGACCCAGGGACACTGCAACCGTCATAAGTACATGCCAGTTGCCAAGCTTTTGAATTTAAATCACCTGACCTTGGGGATGCTGCAATGGTCGTAAGTGTGAAAAACGGTCATAAGTCACTTTTTTCAGTGTGGTTGTAACTTCAAATAGTCTGTCATGCCCCTGTTGGAGACTGACTCTGAGGTAGAGAGGAGGAACAGCCCACAGGGAGTGGAAGTGTGGCTCTGGATGTTGTGGAGGAAGCTGGGCAAGGGCAGAGGCCGGCTGAGCAGTCAGAGGAGGACCCAGGCCCATCCCCTCTCCATCATAGGGCACGCAGGGAGAAGCGGATAAGGGAGAGATGTGAATGGTGTGGTCTACAGGGGAGGAAAGGGCCTTGATCCTCTTCATGGGCTGCAGCTGTGAAGACTGGTTAAAAGGATGGACATGCGTATGGGCCAGTGCTGGAAACAAAGCTTGGAAATATCTCTGGTCTGTCATTCTTCTCTGAGTTTGGCATCGTTCCCAGTGTGTGTTCCTGACATCTTCAAGTCCTTATCTTGCCTGGTTCCCTTAATAGCTTCAGTGTGGTTTGTGTTGTTTTTACTCTTTATAATTTATAGGCATTTTTAGTTTAAACGGCATTTCCTCCTTTTCATAACTGTTTGTGGGGGAGGTTTTTGTCTCCAGTCAAGGATATTTGGAGCTTTGAAGCAAAGTGAAGGAATAAAAGGGGCTTCCCCTGTTTTCGTGACTGTGTTTATTTTGTATCCCGCCCTGGGTCATCACACTCACACACAAAGCATGAAATATGCAGGTCCCAAATTCTGCGATGTACTTTCAGTACAGGGGTAGTCCTTGACTTACGGCCACAACTGAGGCCAAAACCTATGTTGCTGAGTAAGAGTATTGTTAAGTGAGTTTTGTCCCAATTTATGACCTGTTTTTGCCACAGTCGTTAAGTGAATCATTGCAGTTGTTAAGTTAGTTAAATTAATCTGGCTTGTCCATTGACTTTGCATGTCAGGTGGTCACAAAAGGGATCACATGACCCCGGGAAGACTTCAACTGTCATAAATGTGACTCAAGTGTTATGCATCCAAATGTAAATCACATGACCACAATGGATGCTCCAATGGTCATAAGTGTGAAAAACGGTCATAACTCAGTTTTTTTCAGTGCCATTGTAACTTTGAACTGTTATAAGTTGAGGACTACCTGCCTAGTTTAAATGTGTTCTTAGGAGGAAAAAGAGTCCCTTTGACTTTTAGATATTTGCAAAAACCGTATATTGTGTAAAAGTGCAAAAATCCTTGTTTGGAGTTGCATGCATCGAATTTAAAAGAACATCTGATGCTCCCATAGAAATGAGGCATGGAAAAGCAGCACTTTGCAACACACAAATGTGAATTAGAGGCAAAAAGAAACAGGCAGTCCTAACCCCTTAAACTCCTCTGATTTTCTCCTGTGGTGCCCAGTATGCCTCCTGCTACAAGAACAAGCAAGCCGTGCAGCTTCTGGGCAGAAACAGCTACTTCTCCCTCTTCGCCAATCCTCCTTGCCTGATCAGCCAGCGTCAGCGGCTGGCGTGCCAGGCTCCAGAAATGACACTACGGCAGATCAACCAGCTGATTCGCATGTTAAGGCAGCTGAACCTGCGGGATGCCAAGAGGAAGCAACTTCCTGGTCAACAAAGGTGAGGGCCATCCCCTCAAAAAAAAATTGACCCTTGCATCCTGAGGGGGAGTATAGCAGTGGTGGCATTCTACTGGTTCAGCCCGGTTCAGCTGAACTGATAGCTCCAAAGATCATCTGCGAGTGAACCAGTTTGTTCCGACGATCAGCTGCTGAGCCCTTTAACCTACCCCAGCTTTATACTGACCCTTATTCCCTGCTTTTCAACCTCAGTTGCTTCGCGTGGCACAAAGGATTGCTGCACATCAGCTGTTTTACACACAGGGCTTGCAGCAGAAGGTGAGCGGCAAACGCTGCACACGCAGCGAACTAGTAGGAAAAAGCTTTGAAACCCACCACTGGAGCATAGGCAGTCTCTGCCCAAAATGGGACAACTTGCCATGATCAACTTGCCACGGCCAATTCACCATAGCCAATTCGCTGCAGGACAACTCATCACAGCCAACTCAAAGTGGGGCAAGTCACTGCAGGACAATTTAACAATTCAATTTCATTCTTTAAATTAAATTTTTTAAAAAATATTTTAGTTTTTGTCATTCACAGTTCATTCTGCCTCTCCTTTTGCATCCTTTCTTTCATGATTCTATCCCACCTTTTCTTGGATATTACACAACTCTTGTTCTGTGGCGAGTTGGCCGAGGTGAGTTGTCATAGACCCTGTGGTGGGATTCAAATTGTTTTACCACTGGTTCAGTAGGCGTGGCTTGGTGGGCGTGCTTTGCACACGCATGTGCACCTTGCGTATGTGCTGGCAAACACGCGCTTTGCACATGTGCAGAGGCTTTCCTACTGACTTTCTCCTGTGCTCCTGCATTCTCCCTGTTTCTTCAACAGCTGACGCACGGAAATCCACTATGCCACGCAATGCAGCTTAGCATCAAAAGCAGAAAATAAAGATCGATATGGAGCCAGCAGTTGATCGTCAGAGCAAACCGGTTTGCTCCCAGATGGTCTTTGGAGCTGAACCAGGCTGAACTGGTAGAATCCCACCACTGCGGAGACCCATCTCTGCTATCCAACCCATGAGGAGAAGGGAGCAAAATAGGGGAACAGTAGCCGAAAGGAGTAGGATTTATGCATCTAGGAGACAGGAGTGGGAGAGGTTCTTACTCCACTTTGGGCCAGGAGGAGAGGAAGTCCCTGAACTGCAATTCCTTCTCCTGGTCTCTGTTCTGTAGTAGAGGAGTTACAAAGGGTTGTGTTTAGGTGTGAAATCATCAAGATCCGATTTTCCCTAGAGCCGGATTGGAGCAGATGGAACCTGCCCAGCTAACATTGGTCATTGGGCTCTGAAACAAGGGTGGCAACCCAAGAATCTTACTAGAGCAGCAGCATATTCAATGGGTTTCTGCCTTGCATTATGCATAGGTTAAACAAAGTGTGACTAAACCGCCATAGTTTAGATTAGACCAAATATTATTACAGATTATTACAAATTAACAGAGTTGGAAGCAGGGGTGGGTTTCTACCAGTTCTGTAGAACCGGTAGCTCTGTAGAGCAGCAGCCAGAGAACCGGTTCTATGTCTGCTGATGTTTTTGCCCACCTGGGCTCTTACCTGATCTTTATTTCCTAATTTTTCAACTTCAGCTGCCGAACGAGCCACAGCTGCAGTTAAAAAACCAAGAACAGAGGCTGTTTCAAAGGCAGTGGCGGCAGCAGAGTGCTAATGACGTGCAAATGATGATTGACAGGCGCATGGCTCACAGCGGGCAGGGAAGCTCATAAATCCCGAACCGGTTGTTAACCCTGTCGTATCCCACCCCTGGTTGGAAGGGACCTTGTAGGTCATCTAATCAACTCCCCCTGCCCAAGCAGGAGACCCACCCCATTCCTGACAGATGGCCGTCCAGTCTCTTCTTGAAAGTCTCCACTGATGAAGCTCCCACAACTTCTGAAGGCAACTTCCGTTCCATTAGTTGATTGTTCTGACTGTCAGAAAATTCCTCCTTACTTCCAGGTTGAATCTCTCCTATTCAGTTTCCATCCATTATTCCTTGACTGGCCTTTGGGTGCCTTGGAGAATAGCTTGACTCCCCCTCCTCTCTGTGGCAGCCCC
>JANHFN010310702.1:0-14795 GCA_032468175.1 Toxicocalamus goodenoughensis
TCCAGGTGCCCAGACCACAACAACAAGGGATAGCGGACCCTGCTATTATGCGGGACAAATGCTGAAGAAAAAAAAAATGTAGATGGCACTGACAGAGCAAACCACTGCCTTTTGTTTCGTTAGCGTTTTTCTTGTAAGTAAGCAGTTCATGCAGGAATTCTTTTTCTTTTCCTTCTCTTCCCCTCCCCAATTTACTTATAGTTATTGTTATTCCTAGCATCCTTTGCTAACCTTCCCTTTTTTTAGCTTTCACTTTTTGGACACTGGCTGTATTTGTTTTCAGGAGAGTTGCTGCATTTCCTGCACACCTCAACAATTATAATTTTCTTCTTCCTTCCTTATTGCAACTCTGCCATGACAATTAGGCAGCTGGATATTTTGATTCATTTCAAGCTACCTATCTCTCTGCCCATGACTTTTTGCAGCCTTGGTTTTTAATAGATATAATAAATTATTCTTAAGTCAGAGATGACAATTTTGTAAAGATGTAATAATTACCTGATCTCAAAGTTGCCAAACACTGAATAAAGATTATCTATTCATGGAAGGGCAAAAGGAAAAATGATATTTAAACTACAGTGGGTATTAAATGTAATGTGTGCATTTTCACTAGCAGTGGGCAATCAGTTATTCTCCATAGTTTCCTTGTAGCCTTATTAAAAATCTTGAGCAGTGCTTCTGGGTCTTGTGTCAAGACCAGCCAGGAGAGAAGCTAGGTCAAGTAGCAATACAGATTCTGATTTAGGGTCAAGTCCTGGTCAAAGGAATTGAATAGTTGTCACTAGTTTTCTTTAGTAAACTCTACATTGATAACATAATGGATTGTTTGTGAATCTGGCAGCAATATTAGAGTCGGTGATTTGGTAAATGCACTAATTTTATTTTGTCTTCTATATTAGCAATTTTTTAATCAAGTGTGATCATTTCTCCAACTTCATTACCACTCCTGGATTTAATATCTCACCATATATTTTGAGAATGAGAAAGCATATATTTTGTGGGAATATCAAAGAAATAAGGTTTCATGGCAATGATTATTAACAAACCGTTTATCTATCTCTGGTTAGTTGCAGGATATGAAGAATTAGATCCAGTTTTTTTTCAATTATATCCAACCGATCTTCAAGAGACTTCTCTATTTTAAAAAAAGGAAATAATAATTGATCACTTGAAAGAACAACAGAGAGCACATCTCTAAATAAACAGTGGACATTTTGAATTGGGGGAGCCATATAAATTGAAATCAGAAACAAACAAATGAAATGTCTTTTATTCCACATAAGATCATGAATGTCATATGCCAAATTAGCTGAGCCTGAATCTTGGGTGTACCTAAAAATTATTTTTCTTTCATTGCCAAAATGAAAGATTTATATTAGCCTTTCTCCAATTTCCGCTCTTCTTGTACTTGAGAAACATTCTTAAAATTTGGGTTTAAGAAGCAGGATCTTATGTACTAAGAGACAGGCATTGTTTTTTAGCAGCTACTAACCTATTCATACCTCTGGAAACATTAAGGATTGTTGTTGTTTTTGTTTATTGTTGTTAGCATATGGCATTGTTATATTAGCCAGGGACTACAATGCTATAGCAAAATAGTAGATTTGCTGCCAATTTAGCAGCTTTGTTGTAGGAAACACTTGCGTGCTTCCCAAGGTGTGCCAAAGGAGAGCGAGCTGGCTTTGTACCAGAAAGAAAGACAAGCAACTCTTCTTGCAGCAGCATCCAAGCCCCCTCCATCTTCCCCAGAGTTGCCTTGCAAATGGGCACCAGAACTGGGAAAGTTCAGATCTAAGGAGCATCAACTCGTCTCCCCACCAAAGTGGTACCTATTTAACTACTCACATAGAACATGCTTTTGAACAATTGGCAGAAGCTGAGGCAAGTGATGGGAACTCACCTTGCTGGAGGTGGATTTGCTGGAACAGAGACCATCTCCAGCATCATTAAGCCACTTAGCCACTGCCCCTCATATTAAGGATTTATAAATATATAGTACATAAAAACTGTTGGCTATAAATTTAAATGTAGTTATCTGAGAGATGCAAATGCTATTGGCTGACTGTAGGCTTGCCCATAGACTCTAAAAATATCATTCAATATTTGTAGTCTACAATATTTTTGTGTTGCATTGTGAAAAGGATATTTCTAAATATTACACAGATAAAGTCAAAAGTGTATCTCATCCAAAAGTTTTTCATCAGAAATTTTTTCTAGGTTTCTCTTTGACTACTAACATTTTAACAGATATTGCTAATATTTTTCAAAATTGTTCACAAATTCCAAAAATTGAAAACTTGCTTTCTTAAATGAGAATTATAATATTTTGAATATACTTATAGTCATGTGACAAAGAAAGTATACCTGCTTCAGCTACTATTGTTTTACCTGGTCCTTAGCAGTTCTTGAAAGTAGGTAAATACAATACAACCTCAGATGAACAACGACAAATGACATATCATATCATACCATGTCATCATTTATTTACAAAAAGCCAAAAGGGAGAAGAATCCATGTGTGAAAAAGTAAGTATACCCTTACTGCTTCAACATGTAGGAACAGGCTAAGTAGCAACCAGGTATGGCTAATCAAGTACCCCTGATCAATTGATCATCAGCAAGTGTGACTACTCTATAAAAGCAAAAAGTTACAAGTTTCCTGGACTCCCACATTGAGGTAACTGTTAACACAATGCCAAAGAGTAGAAACATCAGCAATGATCTTAGAGAAGCAATTGTTACTGCCCATCAATCTAGGAAGGGTTATAAGGCCATTTCCAAATACTTTAAAGTCCATCATTCTACAGTGAGGAAGATTATTCACAAGTTTGCTGGGTCTCTGCTATTGAACTATGTGTTAACACAATGCCAAGGAGTAAAGGCATCAATCACCTTAGAAAAGCAATTGTTGCTGATCCCAAGCACATCAGCAAATTTACAACAGAATGGCCAAAAAAAAGAAAGAACCAAGGTTTGCAATGGGCCAGTCAGTCCAAACCTCAACCCAACTGAAATTTATGGCAGGATCTCAAAAGAGTTGTGCATAAACAGAAGTCCACAAAGCTCAAAGAACTTAAGCAATATTGAAAAGAACATGGGCTAAAATTCCTCCACAATGATGTGGGAGACTGATAAAGTCACACAGCAAATAATTGTTGCATGTTATTACTGCTAAAAACGGATCTGCAAGTTATTGAATCATATGCAAATTGAATCATCACAAATGGCTTCTCGGTTTTGGCTTTGTTTTTGTAACATAAATGATGGAATGGCTATGGAAATTCTCAATCACTGAGGACATGGTTGTCCCAAAGATGCTTTTCAAAAGGTCTTTCTTGTTTTTCTTGTTTTTCTTCGTTTTCTTTTTTTGGTTTGGAACTGAAGAAGCTTCTTGGATAAGAAGCAGAACGTTTTCAAGAAAAAAATCAAGATAGTCCAGTTGTCTTTTGAAAAGTACCTTTGGGAAAAATGATGACATGGTGTAATACAGGAGTGGTATTCAAAAATTTCAGCAAGCGGTTCTCTGCCCGGTTGCTGGGTGGGCGTGGCCATGGTGGCCATGGCCTACTGGGCCTCCTGCACCATGGTGGGGTGGGCATTTTCTGCCTCCCCAGGCTCCAGGGGCTTTCCTTGATCCTCCAGGAGGGTGAAAATGGTCTCCTCTGGAGAGCTCCAGAGGCTCTCCAGAGGCCAAAAATGGGCCCGTTTCGTGACTTCCAGAACTTCCGGGAGGCCCATTTTTTACCCTCCCAGGTTGTGCATCTTTCAAATTTTCAACTCTGATGTTCAACAAAAATTTAAGAAAAATTACTTACTCTTATCACACTTTGGAACACACGGTTTCCATTGACTATCAGCGTCACATTCAATTAAAGAAGACCCTAACAAAGTGTAGCCAGGATTGCATTCAATTATTATTTTATTCTGATACGTATATGTAGCTTGAAACACACTTGCTATTTTTCCATTTGGGATTCTTGGTCTGTGGCACTTAACCTCTGGAAAAGAAATAAATGTTTAGTTTGCACTAAATACCCAACTGGCTTGATTTTATTTTTATTATTTTATTTATATGCCGCCCTTCTCCAAAGACTCAGGGCGGCTTACAATGTGTTAAGCAATATGATGAGGGGCAAATGAGGAAGTATGCATGTTGTTACTGTTATCGTGGTGATAGTCAAGTGGAGTCAGTAATTCTGTAGGATAATTTGTTTACACTCAGTAATGCATGGGGGTCCATATTTGTTCCATGGGCAAAAGGGAGATTTACATCTCAGTTTCTTCTGAGACTTCAGCATATGTCATTCTTCTTTCAAAAGGCAAGAAAATACTATGATAGTCTGTTAAATGAAATGAAACATATTCCTCAAGTACGCACAACCCCATAGTTGTAAGCCATTCTGTAGATTAGCTGCACAAGAAAAGGATGAAAGCAGTTAAGATAACACAGTTGTGGCTATAGGATCTTTCCTCTAAGACCAAACATCTGAACCAGTAGTGGCATTCGACTGGTTCTGCCCGGTTCTGGAGAACCAGGAGAAGCGATGAGCAGCGGAGACTAAACTAGTTCTCTCTGCTGCTCTAATGGCTGTGCTGTTCGGCCCACCCACCTGCCCAGACTCCCATACTTACCTTTATCCACTGAATTTGAAGCGCAGCTGCTTTGCGCGGCACAGAATAGTGCTGCGCAGCAGCTGCTGAAGTGACCGGGATTGTGCAGGATTGCAAGAGGTGAGTTAGAACGCCTCTGCGCCTGTGCAAAGTGCGCATTTGTTGCACGAGTGCACACAAAGTGTGTGCATACATGCAAAGCACGCCCACCAAGCCACACCCACCGAACCAGTGGCAACAATATTTGAATTCCACCACTGATCTGAACCCTGAAAAGGGGTTGTGATTAGCAATCCAGTAATGTGATGACTCACCTTCAGTGCCATCTTCTTTTGGAGAAATATTGCCAGGCCTAGGGGGAATTGGGGGAGTAAAAGGAACAGCAGGTGTGGGGAGTTTGGTTGGTTTGGAAGTGGTAGGGACTACACAAAAAGAGAGGGGAAAATGTTTATGTAGTTTTCTCCAGACCCAAGATGCTCAACTTTAAAGTTTTCAACACTGATGTTCAACAAAGTTTTAAAAAACATTACTTACTCTTATCACACACTGGAAGAGATGGTTTCCACTGACTATCAGCGTCACATTGAATTGAAGAAGATCCTAACAAAGTATAGCCAGGATTGCATTCAATCTCTAAATTATTCTGATACGTATATGTAGCTTGAAACACACTTGCCACGTTTCCATTTGGGATGCTTGGTCTGGGGCACTTGACCTCTGGAAAAGAAATCAATGTTTAGTTTGCACCAAATATTGCATCAAAAACCAACTGGCTTCATGGGAGGAAATGAAAAAGTATGCCATGATATTATCATTACACAAATGCTGTAAGTTATATATTTCTGTCACAGAGTGGGAAACAAGTATATAATGGTGACCTGTATGTATGTTGTGGCATCACCATATGATGTAATTATGTTTTGCTGCCATAAGCATGGATCTTAAGGCTGGAAGCCATTATTTGCTTAGCTTTGGCCAAAAAGAATAGCTATCTAATATGGCTGCCCCTTGTTTGCAGGATTTGCATGGAACAAGATGAAATGGTCACAAAGCTAATTACCTGCAGCTTCAAATAACTGAACAAAATATGTCAGTTCACAAACTTACACTTGAGCGTATAGATATAGTAGTTATAAATAATCTACAAAACACTGATGCAACCAAAAGTCATTGACGGCAGTTATCAAGTGATTTTAAAGTAATATGAACCTGATTATTTTTTTAATGACTTGGGTTTGAAGTAAGATTTATTTTCTATGATTAAGGCACATAGTCCTCTTGGCATGGGAAATCATCTCGTTAGATTATAAGAAATTTCCCAATGTTTTACCTTTATTGTATTAGAGGGAAACAAAATTAAATTATTTTTATTGTCCCCTTAACACAGGGTTGTCAAACTCAAGGCCCAGGGGCCGCATCTGGCCCACAGGATATTAAGATCTGTCCTTCAGGGCCACCTTAAAAATAGGGAAGGACTGGACCGCGGTGCTTTTGCCAGTGAAAATAGGCTTCCAAGCTCTGTTTTCGGCTGCCACAACCTCCTGCAATCCTCTGCCAGTGAAAATGGAGCTTGGGAGGGCTGCATGTGAGCTCTGTTTTTGCTGGCAGAGGGTTGCAGGAGGCCATGGCAGCTGAAAATGGAGCTCAGGAACCTGTTTTCACAGGCAGAGCACTCGGACACCACACGCACCACCGACATAAGTGACGTCAAGCTGGCCACGTCCACTCTGGCCATGCCCACCCCGGCTCCCTGAGGTCAAACACAACCCTGATGTGGCCATCAATGAAATTGAGTTTGACACTCCTTAACAAATAATATAATAATGCTAATCGAGCTCAAAGGGATAATTACCAAATCAGAATATAAGCAATAGAATCAATTATTCAAACTATGTTTGCATTTCATTCAATACTCCCCTATGAAAACTAGTTTCAGATGGATAATTCCTATTTTGTAATCCACAGCAGCCTAATGTTTAAAAGACAAGTTTATCAGATTACAACAAAGAAATACTTAACAAATGGGGGGGAAAGGAAACAATTTTACAGTCTGAAAGTAAAGAACATAAAATTCCATTACTTTTGCATTCAGGTAAAGGCAAATCCCACTTTGCATCTATACCATTTTCTGCAACTACACATATAATTTGAGAATTTCCAATAAGGGAGTAATCATCATCACACCGATAGATTACTACCCAGCCAGCCTCATATACATCTGAAGGACTTGGATCAAATCTTCCATTGGCAATTACAGGAGGACAAGCACAAGGAATACCTGGAGATAAAAAATCAACACTGATTCAAGTAGGCTAGAATTGCAAAGCATCTGGATGAAAATTACCTACCTCATGGCATAGATGTTTAGCTGCATGAATTAATTACTTCAGTCCATCAGGTAAATACACATCTTTGAAATACATTCTAGTATCAACCAGTCACTGTTCTAGTGCCCAAGACAACATTCCTATGCAAATAAATATCTGCTGTCCATCTCCTGCATGAGATTTCTTGATAACATTCTTTTTATCAAAGTGGGTCTTCCTTATTATGATCTCTTCCATATGCAAGTCTACACTAGAAAAATTACATTCTTCCTCTGGAAACAATTACTTATCTCTTGACAGAATATAACAAAAATTCTTACTTCATTTGAGAAAAGTGATCTCAACAACTGTATTCTTTTCAACAAAGTACCTATTTTGAAGTAAGTGCTGAAAATGATGGCCATTTTCAGGAGATAGCTATGCAACCCAGAGACGGTTGCCCTCCTTCTCGAACATCAGGGCTAGAGATCTTCCAAAGGTGTGCATAATGCTGATGGGCATGTGGGGAGAGGACCTGAGGGCTGTGGGATCCAGCAGGGAGGGATTGGGGCAGGGGAGAGAGGCAAGGGGCACTGCAGAATTCCTATAGGAGATTGTAAGGATAAATGATTGTGAGGAAGCTGAAGCAGCTGTAACTTTGAAATAGGGTCCTAAGTAGCTTTTGTGTAACTTTGAAAAGCCACCTGTTGTTAAGCAAGGACTACCTGTAAAACTGAAGAAGGCAGGATTCTGGATATCATTGTTAATGTAGTCCCATGTAATCAAATTTGAACAGTTAGTGCAATGAACTTTACCATTAAAAAGATATACCTGCATTTGCTTTACTGCGAGCAGAACTCATTAGATTGGAGGAGCTGATGAAGCAAAATCTCTAGTTGCACACGGTTCTAGTCATATTTAAGGAAACATTAGCAGTAGCTCCTTTCATGGCTTCTTCTTCAATCCAGCAACATTGTAATCTGAGGGGAAGGATATAACTAACTATATTGAGGATATTCTACCTCATATTCTTTAAACTGGTTCCAGTAGTGGTGGCAGAGAAGAAGATCAAGCCTAAAGGCCTTTGATGGTGTTATTTAATGACAAAATGAAGCTATGGGGATGGAGGGGGGGAGGAAGGAAACATTTATCAATGCTAGTCAAATATTATCAGTTTCTATATTGAACTTTACTTTATACTATGAATTGAGGCTCTACAGGTAATATTGCTATCCTGATGCCTGGATAGCAGAAGATGAGGAAAAGGTTTAATCTAAGCAAGATGAAATAACCGCGTTAGGAAGCCATCTATCCCCTTGGGGGGTGGGTGTTGTTAGTCCAGGATAATTTATAATCTTCATAATCTGGGGGACACTGCTTGACTCATGGCTCCTCAAGGAGTATATAACAACTGTGGCTAGTAGAACTGTTCTGTTCTGTTCTTTTCTTTTCTTTTCTTTTCTTTTCTTTTCTTTTCTTTTCTTTTCTTTTCTTTTCTATTCTATTCTATTCTATTCTATTCTATTCTATTCCATGTTATATTGTTTGTCAGTTTTAATCTCTCTGGCTCTTCTCACAGTCACTAATAAATGCCTTAAAAATTTCTTGGTTGAGCTTTTACAGCACACTGTGAAAATCACTGAGAAGGTATAGATAGTCAAAAATGAAAAAAAATGCTAATAGTTATGGGTGTATCTCATTTTGTCTATATAACAACAGTTCCTTGAGAGCTGCAGTGGTGATGGGTTTATTCAAACTGCTGGTTGTCATCATTAAATAGCTGATGACTGAAGCATCTTCAAAAATGTCTACTCCAATAGCCACCTGACCAATGAGATCTGAAGCCAGCCTTCTGTGGAACAGCATTCCCTCCCACCTGAGAGATGAGAATAGCCCCAACCATGAATCTGTTCCTGGAGGTCTTGGGAATTGGAATATTGTTCTGTCTTGTAGTGAAGTGTTTGCTTACTAAATGTGGTCTACTTTCTAGTATTGCTGCACTTCATGTTACTGCTTTTGTAAGTATTTTATATTTTTCACTTGGTTTAGGGACATTGGATATGAATATCATTCAGATAATGAAGGAAAAAGTTCTGTTGATATGTTTCATTTAGACATACTTATAAATAAGCAAAATTATTCAGCTAAAAGCTAAGCAGACTGAATTTTTGCTATTAGAAAGTCAAAGGTAAAAGCACCAAAAGAAACCTAATAAATTTAAAATAAAGTATCATCTTACGTTCGCAAACTGGAAGCTCTCTATTCCAGTCAACTGTGCCTGATTTCAGAACACACCAACGGACAGAACCACCTATTATTCTGAACCTAAAAGGGAAAAAAGACTACCTTTTGGTAAATAAATTATTAAAATTACATGGAATATTTGAGGTTAAACCATGGATTGTTCAGTTGTAATTTCTTCGCAACAATTACAGTTATAATTTTGCCACCTTAATAAATATTTTATAATTTCATTCCATGTCTTAACACAATGATTTTGAAACAGCATACATGTGTCAAATTTATGCCCAAATATTCTACCTTTTTCTCAATCTTGGAAACTGTTTTATTCATAAATTCTATTCGATTTTGCATCTTCATATTTTTATTAACATCTTTGGCTTCTGTTTAATAATCTTAAAACCTACTAATGTATCAAATTATTTTAATTGAATTGAATTAAAAGGCCAGGCTTGAACTTTAGGTTTTGGGCAGATACTGCACTTTATCCACTGTGCCACCAAGGCTCTCTTTCACTCAACAGGCTTAGTCCAAACCAAACCAATTTTATTATGATATATAGAAATGTAGGAACCCATTCAGTATAGTACTCCATGTCTGCTTATTAACAATCCCTAGAAACATATTCCAAAATCTGATAAGGTGAACATACCAGAAATGTTCACCTTCAAACCAATGTCAAAGCTTCATATCCAGGGGTGGTATTCTACTGGTTCAGACCGGTTCTATAGAACTGGTTGCTATGATTCTGTGCAGTTCAAAGAACTGGAAAATCGTGCCACTGGCTGGGCCTGCCCCTCTCCGCCCTCCCCTTTCCTCCCTGCCCAGTCAGGCCTTATCACACATGTGCAACATCGTGTGCATGCGTTCCTGACATCGCTGAGTGTGTTCTTCTCTGACCAGTCACTCATCAAGGTATTTCTTTTTTTCCCCTCCCACCAATCACATGTTCCTATGATCAGCTGTGCCAGGATTTCCCTCGCTGTCTTACTGGTTCTCCCAGGATGCTTCTCTGAAGCCCTGGAAGGCAAAAAATGGAGGGGGGGCAGACCCCCTACCCCCATTCCATTTTTTGCCTTCCTGGGCCCCAGGGAAGCTTCCTGCGAGGAAAAATGCCCCAGGAGGCTTCCCTGAGTCCCAGAAGGCCCCAAAAATGGAGCATGGGGGGGGGTGCACGTCCCCAGCTTCATTTTTTTTCTTTCCTGAGTCCCAGAATGCCCCAAATTGGAGCATGGGGGGGTGCACCCCTCCGGCTACGTTTTTTCCTTTCTGAGCCGAAGGGAATCCTTCTGGGAGCAAAAACACCCCCAGGAGGTTAACCTGAGGCCCAGAACGCCCAAAGAAATGGGGGGTGCTGCAAAAAAGCCATGCCCACCCAGTCACCTGGCCACACTCACCTAACCATACCCACAGAACCAGTTGTTAAAAAATTTGAATCCCACCCTGTTCATATCCCACTCCTCTAATGCCACTATAAATTACTTTTCCTGCTCCCCATTTCCAAGTAGATATAATAATGTTACACATGTGATTTTACTACCAAGAATGAAGAAGTCATACATGGAAAGATACTCTGGGGATAGGAACATAGAAAAATGTATGGTTATAGGTTAATATGGCCTCTAAATAATTTGATCAGTAAAACTGATCAAAGCAAAAAAAGATGTTTAAGCTGCTCTTGAGATATTTGTATCTTAATGAAGGCATATGAAGACTTATAGTACATATTAACAGTTCAGATTTTTAATATCAGTACTTCCTGAAAAAATACACGATTGTCATTTATCTCTAAACATATTTTACAAAACTAAGTTGCTTCAAGAAATGATCTCTAACTTACCCATAATTGCAACCAAAGGTTACTTCCTCTCCAAGTCGGAAGTCATCTGAAGATACTATTTTGCCATTTTCTATATTTGGAATGGGACATCTCTTTCCTAAAAAGATTGGAACTGATGTTATCATGGGCCTTTGCCATTTTTACAATAAAATGAACACAGAAAATAGTATCTTTCTGGTGACTGAATGACTTGATTAGTCTAATCATTGGTCTGCAGAAAATCTTCAATGTGAAAAAAACTTTCAGGTTGGGGGTTAAACTCAACATGGATGAGAACGGTTCTTCTACATCTCTGAAAGTTTGTGTGCTTCAGATTGCACTGGTTGAAGGACTGTAGTTTTATCTAATATTCCTTCAAGGAACCTATGGTATTATACATATCTGTCTCCATTATAGAGGTATACAAATACTTCATCCTGCTTCTATGTTTAGGTAAAGAAATATCTCTGAAATTATGGTCCCATGGGACACAAATTGTCTAGTAATAAGCTAGAACTCTAGTTCAACCTCAGTGAGCAAATGTGGTGGTCCATAGTTTGTTTTTACAGTTACAGATAAGCCTCAGTTATCAATAATAATTGGGACAGAAATTTCTACCACTAAGCAATATAGTTGTAAGATCATGTGACTGTATTTTTTGGTGATGACAATTCTGTCCACCCCATTGCTGTTAGTTGAGAATTGTGAGTCATTAAGCAAGGATTTCCTCATGACTCCTTGCTGGCTACTAACAAGCATAGGCAATAGGGAAACTGGCAGGAAATTGTGACTCCTAGACAGCATGCAAGCAACCAGCAGGGAGGTAAGTAATTGCTGCTTCTCTGGCACAAGTGCAGCCACTGTGGGTGGCCACAAGTATTGCTTTCCTCAACCTCACTCCTTCCCTCCCAACTCACTTTCTTCACTTTGGAAAGAAGACTTTGCATGGCCAGAGGTTTCCACATGAAGGTTCAAGTTGTCAGCAGTGAGGGGGGAAATGATGATGAAACTCATCTGGAGGTGGCAGAGTGCAGGGCAGCCGGGGTAGAGCACAGGGAGATCCAAATGTCAGAGTTGGAGGGAAGACAGATGGCACTGGAGAAGTTGAAATAAAACCTCCAGGTTTAAATATGGGTGGGTGGTCAAGAGGTTCTAACAAGCTAGAGATCCCAATTTCATAGGCAACAGTATAAAAACTGGCCACACCAATATTTCTAATTCAGTGAACAAGAGAATCCAAAAAAGTACAAATTATTATTGCCCAGTAGAATGCTTTCAGAATTCTCATAACTCAGTATTCAGGTTTGTCTGAATGTAAATCTCTGAAAGTTTGCATGTATTTCATTCAGCGTTTTATAAGAGCTTAGGCTAAACATAAATCTAAAAAGATTAAAAGTGTGCAAACATGCTTTTTCTTCTCCCTTGAGTACCATTTTTGTTGAAGGTTTTCTTTAGATAGTATATGTGACCTTGACCTCTTAAATGAGGGCAGAATATACATTTAATAAATGATAAATAAGCAAAAATTCTGATTCATCATAAATGACAATACGAAGAGTAATCTTTGGTTGATTTCTCCTACCATCCACAGTGTTAGCATTACATACATCCTAGGATCCTGGGCCTACTGCTCTCCAAAACAGAGAAGCATCTGAATGAAGATGAACAGCTTCAAGGCAGCATAACAATAACTGATGTGCCCTAGTATTTTTAATGAATTCTGGTGGCAGAAGAAACCAAGAAACAACAATTCAGAAACACCCCACCCAAATGCTTGTTAAATTCTCAGAATCCAATAGCCAGATTAATTTTCAGATAATGTTTTATTCAAAGTAAATTACAGGATGGAAACTAAAGCTACAACTTTAAATCTGACAATTTTGAAGAAAACATATTTCATTCAATATTTCATAGAAGCCACTGGTGTTGAGAAAAGATACTCACCTTGACAAAGTGTAGGAAGATCTGACCACTTATTAGTGTTAAGACATGTCATTCTAGGAATTATTCCAGGTATATTTTCATAACCTGGAATGCACTGTAATCTCAGAATAGCTTTAGCTGGATAGGTATCTTCTAGGCCTCCTCCTCCTCTTAGTGAAGAATGGGGAGGTAGAACTGGTCTTGGGCAGTCACCTGTTGGTAAAGAAACATGAGGAAGCTCTGAAGTAAGCAACAGACAAAAAGGTTTATTGCAGTACCAAAGCCCAACCATACATAAAATCTTAACCATAGATTTACTTCCTGAAAGTCTGTCCCAGGTGAAAGACCCTCACTTAATCTTTCAGGTCTTCTAATGATTCACTCATCACCACTGTAACTGAGTCTTCTCTGCTCATTCTGTTGCTGAAAATCCTCTTCTTTTTTTCTTCCGCTTTTCCCAGCATCAGAGCTTTCTTTACAGAGTTACCTCTTCACAGTACAGTCATGTGAAAAGGAAAGTATGAGTTCTGTAATGTTATGTATCAGGACAGCAAAAGGCATCTAGTCCTTAGCAGTTCTTAATAATAACCACGATAACCATAGATGAACAACAACACATGACATATCACACCATGTTAGCATTTATTTTACAAAAAATAGAGAAGAATCCATGTATGAAAAAGCAAGTACACTCTTATTGTTTCCATAGATAGGAAGAGAGGCTATCAGTCAGGTAGCTCTATTCAAGCACCCTTGATCAATTGATCATCAGCAAGTGTGGCTACCTCTATAAAAGCTGAAGCTTTAGGAGTTTGCTGGTCTCCAGCATTGAGGTATTTGTTAATAAAATGCCAAAGAGTAAAAACATCAGCAATGATCTTAGAGAAGGAATTGTTGCTGCCCATCAATCTAGGAAGGATTATAAGGCCATTCCAAACATTCTAAAATGAAGAAGATTATTCACAAGTGGAGAACATTCAAGACAGTTATCAATCTTCCAGGAGTGGACATTGCAGCAATTTCCTCCCAAGATCAGACCATGCAATGCCCAGAGAAATTGTAAGAAATCGAAGAGTTACATTTCACACTATATAGGCCTCAGTATTATGTTAAATTTTCAAGTTCATGGTAGTACAATTAGAAGAAGACTGAACAAGTTTGGTTTGTTTGGAAGAGTTGCCAGGGGAAAGCCTCTTCTCTCAAAAAATAAAATGAAAGCATGGCTTAGGTATGCAAAGTTGCATCTGAACAAATCACAATACTTGTGAAACACTATCCTTTGGACAGATGGAACCAAAGTGGAAATGTTTGGTCATAATGTACAGTGGCACATTTGGCAAAAACCAAACACAATATATTAACGCAGACATCTCGTACCAACCATTAAGCATGGTGGTGGAGGGGTGATGATTTGTGCTTGTTTTTCTGTCACAGGATCTAGGTACCATGCAGTCATTGAGTTGGCTAAATTATTCTAGAGTCAAATATGAGCAGGGGTGGGCTGCTGGGGGTTCGCAGGGGTTTGGGAGAGCCCCTAGCTAAGTTTCTGTGCAGTTTGGAGAACCTGCAAATCCCACTCCCACCCCACCACTCCCAGGAGTCCCCACAGAGATTGTTTTGGATGCAGACAAGTGTAGGGCATGTGCAGAGGCTTGGGGAGGGCAAAAAATGGGCCTCCCGGAAGTTTGGGAAGGCCGGAAATGGGCCCATTTTTGACTTCCAGATAGCCTTCGGAGCCTGCAGAGGCCATTTTCATCCTCCAGGAGGCTCGAGAAAAGCCTCTGGAGCAGTGGTGGGATTCAATTTTGTTTACTACCAGTTCTGTGGGCATGGCTTGGTGGGCATGGCAGGGGAAGGATACTGTAAAATCTCCAGTCAGAGGTGATATTTGCCAGT
>JANHFN010311396.1:0-14680 GCA_032468175.1 Toxicocalamus goodenoughensis
ATGCCGCCCTTCTCCAAAGACTCAGGGCGGCTTACAATGTGTTAAGCAATAGCCTTCCTACTTCTGTATATATATGATCTCTCTCTGTGCCTCTATCATCTGTCTCCATCTCCATCTCTTTCTATGTGTGAGTGTGTGTGTTGTGCATTTGTGAGCGTCTCATCTCACTGTCTCCATCTCTATCATCTGTCTCCATCTTGGTCTCTTTCCCTGTCTCTATCTCTTATCATCTATCATCTGTCTCCATCATCATCATAATCTCTCTCTCTCTCTCTCTCCATCTCCATCTCTAATCTCTCCCCCTCCCTCCTTCCCTCCCCCATGATTTAAACCTTACAGTGGGACTGAAATAGATGCACCAATTCAAATCTCCACTCTTCTTCCCCCCTTCTCTACACAAGCTACTGTACAAACATGGACCTAACTTGTAGCCCAGTCAGTTTCAAACTGCGCATGTCTGTTGTATGTGTGTGTGAAAAGAGGATTGCTTTCAAATCAGTAGCTGGAAACATTGCCTTAAACGGAACGGATGCGATTTCACCAATCTTATGTTCATCCTTCCTTGATACATGTATACACTGTCTCTTTCTTACTAGAGTATAAAGGAGGTGACAGTGGCAGGATTATGCAAGATTTACTATCGGGGTGATAAGGGGTAACTTCTGTCCCAGCTGTTGTGTTAGTTGCCTTAAGGCATTTTGTTTTTGTAAAGGTTTTTTATTTTTTAAAGACAAACAGTAACAAGCACAAACATAAAACATCAACATAAAACCATCTTCCAAAATATAGCGTGTCGGTTGGTACGTTTCTTTCGTGCGATATCGTAGTAGCAACAGTCTTCCCCTTCCAAACATATATTCATATTACATAAGACAACTATATATATTGTATTATATCATTATATTATTATTATGTCATCATTAGACTCAACTATAAATTCACATAGTTCTTATCGAGCAAATCTAAGTTTTAACAAATCTGAGAACATACACTTCATTTCATTATATTCAATTATATGATATCATTACATCTTATCTTACCTATTGTATTCCTTTTTATGACATCATTTACTTCTCTATTTTCTTATCTAGCCATTGATAAAATAAGTCCCAAATTTTGTAATATTGTTTATCTTCTTGCTCTCTAATTGCTAGTGTCAATTTACTCATTTCTGCACATGAATGTGCGTTAAGGCATTTTGTGAGTTGGTTATTTGTAGGTTACTCTCAAAAACATTTTACTCCATCTCTATTTGGCACCTTGGCATTCAATCACTCGCTGTTGAGGGTGCCTCCCGTTGCTGAGATTCAATTCATCTGAGCTAACCCTCATTCATGGTTTATATATATTGGTTTACAGGAACTGATGCCCCCACCATGCCAGCTTTCAGGCAAGTTGGAGAGAAGCAGCTTCCTCAAGAGGTCATTTTTATGGCCTGGTCTCCTAAAAGGGATCTGATTGCCCTGGCAAACAAAGTGGGAGAGGTAAGTGGGCCAATGGAGAGCAGGGTGCAGGAGTTGTAGTAGGGCACTCCAAAAAAAACAACAACAAAACTTGGGATCAACTGTCAATCTTCTCAAAGAGTCGACTTTGCAATTGTGAAACTGTTGGTCTGGGTCAGGGGTGGGGAACGATGGCCCTTTGATGATGGCCCTTTGATGATGATGACGAGCCAGCATGAAATTCTGGAAGTTGAAGTCCACAAGTCTTAAAAGGGCCATCCTTCGCCATCTCTGCTGGCTCAGGAATTCTGGGAGTTGAAGTCCACAAGTCACACAAAGGGCCATCATTCCCCTTCCCTGATCTGAATGATTCTTTCTTACCTGGTTCCAGAAGTTCTTGGTTGAAAGAGCTTGTGCAAATTCATTTCCAATTTGCTTGTCTTTTCAGACGATTTAGAAACCAGGCAAGGCTCTGGATTCCGCCGGAGAGCTCTCCCTGTGATGGGAAATAGGAGTAACCTTGAGCAACAGGAGTTTTAGAAGACTTCGCTTTTCTTCTAAAGATAGGCGTGGTCAGGGATGGGCTGCTGGGGGCTGGCAGGGGCTTGGAAAAGACCCTAGCTAAGACTGTGTGGGGCTTGGAAAGCCCCCAATAACCTCAGAAAGACAAGCAGCCAGGAAAAGCTCTTCATAGGCTTAATTGAACTTCTGGGCATTCAGCCAAGAGCATTTCACACCTGGTAACAGCGTGGCAAGCTAGATAAAAAATCCACTGGCGCTTGCAAGGGAGAGCCATTGAGAAAATCAGATAACATAACCACTCGCCTCCAAGGGGATTAATTCCCAAATAATAAAAATCACATAACTCACCAGAAACTCCACTAAGACCCTTACAGTCACTGCTATTAAGCCTGGTTTCACCCAGTCTTTTATTTAAGTATTAACTGCATGAAATAATAAAACAACTTTTTGGTATATAACTTTATTTAGGTAATTAGGGCAAAGAAGTGACGTTGAGTTGGCCACACCCACCCAGTCACATGACCACCTAACCATGTCCACCCAGCCAGTCATTAGGGCAGAGAGCCCCTGGCTAAAAAAAATTTGAAGCCCACTCCTGGACTTGATTTAATCTCTCCATCTCTTTCTAGGTTTTGCTTCACCGCCTGGCAAATTTTCAGCGAGTTTGGAGTTTGCCGCCAAATGAAAGCACGGGCAAAGAAGTATCCGCGCTCGCCTGGAGACCAGACGGCAAAAGTAATGTGTGACAAAACAACATTTTATGTTAAAGGTTCATACGTTCAAGATGGCTGGATTTTCCCCCAGTACCATCAGGGTTCGGGGAGTCACTCCCATTCAAATCATGAGTTGTGAGCCAAACTTCCCAAACTTCAAAAGGGTGTAGCCGACTCTGAGACACATCATTCATTGTCACCCTTGACCCTGGTTTCCCTCCACCCCCCGGGTGTATCGTAATTCATATTCTCCAATGGGACACCTCCATAGTCAAGAGTCATCAATCATGTTCTCCAGTTAGAACTTTGCAGGGCAGAAACTTCAGTCACCTAGTTACTATCTTTGAAAACTATTTATGGAATGCAGTTTTGGTTTGCAAGCTGCCCCACTGCTCCCCCCCTCCCTTTCTGTTGGCAGCTCTAAAAAAAACCATAGAAATATTTTATGAGTTGACATCTTTCTGGTAGCCTAGTATATTGGATGTGGTGTGTGGGACATTTACTAAAAGTTGGTTATGAGCAATTGGAACTTTATCCATTGAGTTTATGATGAGAACATCAACCACAAACTGTTTCTCTTTCAAAGGAATATCGTCAAAAACCTTCCACGCATCTTATTACCAAATGAGTCTTCCTTTCCTCTCCTTTTTTCTCCTCTGTACTTCTGGTTTCTAGTCCTCATTGATCCCAGATCTTAAAGGATGTTTTAATTCCCCTGCCTCCCCCACCCCCCATTGCTTTTGCAGTTCTGGCTTTTGGACTTGCGGATACGAAGAAAGTTATTCTGTGTGATGTGGAAAAACCAGAAAGCTTGCATTCTTTTCCGGTCAGCGTTCCTCTCACGTTCATGTACTGGATGGAAGTTACGGAGGAAAACAGGTATGTCGGAATTCAAGATCAGTCCTTTCTCTCTCTCACACACACACACAGATAACTCTGGTTTAATGGTTTTATGCATGTTCCCCCACAACCTGGGGCGGGCTGGGATGGATTTGGGCAATCCTCTAACTAAGATTGTGTGCAGTTCAGCGAATCTGCAAATTCCACCCCTGACTGGCCCCTCCCACTCCACCTCGTCCCTCCCAGGAGTCCCCACACACCCATTTTTGGTCTCCATAGGGCCTCTGGAGCCCTCCTGGAGGCTCGACAAAAGCCTCAGGAGTCAGGGGAGGGGAAAAAGTCCCCCCCCCTTCCCCCGTGGTGCAGGAGGCTGACTAGGCCACACTTACCATGGCCACGCCCACCCAGCAACCAGGCAGAGAACTGGTTGCTGAAAGTTTTGAAGCCCACCCCTGCACACAATTCCCTTCACCAAAAACCCAGAACCGTCCCAGTTAAGTCCAGTCAGTGAGCAGACGGATGCTAGTCTACATTGCAATGGCCAATTAGTCCACCAGGCACTTGAAAGTTTCCCAGACAAGATAACCATCACCAGGAAAAATTAAATCCACAACATAAGAGGGTTCACGAGGCAAGAAAAGTTCACAAGGCACGATCCAAAGTCAAGGCAGGGGGACAATCCAAAGTGAGGCAGGAATCACAATGACCAGAAAACACACAGCTAGGAAACGAACATGTCGTTCTCAGCATGGCCTCCATGCGTCTTCTGTGCTCAATAATCAGCTTCCGGTGTAGCCCATCAAGAGAGCTGAGGCTGCCTCCTTGCGTGTAATCGGGCTGACCTTCTCTGTGCCGGCCTTTTCTCTGCCCTATATGTTCTTGGATCAAGCACAGAAGGCACTTCCTCCTCCTCTTCACTGACTGGATGCAGCTGCATGCTTTCACCACCTGAAGCCTTAGGGATGTCCTGCTACAGCTGTGCTGGAGCCAAATCCCTCTAAGATGGCTTCTGGGAGCCAATGACAAACATTGATAATGTTACCTAGTTGGGTCATGAAACGTCCACAAGAAAACCACCAAGCTCAGAGAGCACCAAGGACCCCCCAGTTTAACCCCAAGCTACAAATATTCTTTTATATCGACTCCCATATATGTCTTTAAAGTCCCATGTTGGTCCGGACACTTATTAGCAAAAAATAAAATAAAATAAAATAAAATAAGCATGCCTCTCATCATCTTTCATGGAGAAATACATTGTTCTTTTGAGGGGTATGGATTGAGTCAACCTCATCTCAACCTTCTGAAATCCAGGCTGACCTCCCAAGACCTCTATTACCCATAATAGAGCTGAAATCTGGAGAGATAACTGGGGAAGCCAGGGATGTCATCACAACAATTCAGTTGAAAGTTGGATAATAATTTAGATCCGATGTTTCTACTAATTCTTTCGAAATCAATCTTCAGAGTGGCCTCTTCTGGGATTTGTAACTTTCACATTCCCCCAAAAGAGAATCGTGTTGGGAAGTAGGTTCTGACATGTAGTTTTATTTTCACCAGGATCTTCCAGGCATTAAATCCAAGTATCGTTCTTGCATTTCAGTGTTCTCACATCGTTTTATAATGCTGAAGACGAGTCCAGTCTTCTTCTTCCTAAGTTGCCTGCCTTGCCAAAGAAGTAAGTTGTGTTGTCAGGAAGGAACAACGAAGTTGGAAGTGCGTATGGAGCTTGGCCTCCACAAACCTTTGATAGTTGAATGAAGCCATTTTTGGAACTGAAGGCGTTGAGCATATGCCTGAATTTGTGACCTGATTGTTGGCTGTTTTAGGATTTTAGATTATTTTTTACACCATGTCTTAGGCAAGATTACTGAGAAGTAAGCCTGTTGAGTAGAATGGGTTTGCTGCTAGATGCTCAGAATAAGCCTGGTTGAATTAAATAGTGTTTCAACCTTACTAACAGGTTTTGAGGGACTGTGACAGAGGTGGGTATTCAGCCGGTTCTGACCAATTCTGGAGAACCGGTAGCAGAAATTTGAAGTAGTTTGCAGAACCGGCAAATGCCACACCTCTGACTGGCCATCTATTCTCTGTCTCCCATTGAGTCCCAGCTGATTGGCTGGGTCTCCTTTGGTTGCCTTGCACAGGACAACGGAGGTGGAAAGCAGGTTAGTGGGGTGGGGAGGGAATGGGGATTTTGCAGTATCCTTCCCCTGCCACGTCCACCAAGCCACGCCCACAGAACCAGTAGTAACATTTTTTGAATCCCACTACTGGTCACTGAGTTTTGCTAAAATTCATGATGGTTTCACTGGTGCGACGACGTCAGAGATCTTTTTGAACCATAACATTCTGGGGGCAGGTTGATGATTTCTAGCCAAGTGTGGAAGGATCATTGTTGAATATCTTCATATTATCTTGGAATGCAATTGTCCAGAAGTAGTTTTGGCCTAGTCCAGAGCAAGAATAGAATTAATACGACCTGACTTATTGTAAATTACAATGCTGCTTGTATGTTGTGTTTTAATAATTGCAGGGAACATGGAGATGTTTTATTTATCCATTCATCCATTCCCTCTCTTGTTTAATTAGCTAATCATCAACACCATTCTCTGAATATGTTTCTGTTTCTTTTTTAAAATTGCAGCTACAGCACCACAGCAAAGATCTTCAGGTAAAATTCCTATTCTGTTTGTTTAACTCTTTGAGAACTTAGAGAATGAGGGTTTGGTCAGATATGCTTGTTTTAACTGATTTTTTTTTACTAGTTTATAATATAAAATACAAAATATAACAGTAGGAAAATAAGAAGGGAAAGGAAAAGTGTAGGGAAAAAGAAAGAAATTTCTGACTCCCTTTGGTGCAGTGCAATAAGATAATAGCATCAAACCTCATTTTTTTACTTTTACATACTAATACTAGCTCGATACCCGTGCTTCGCTATGAAACTATATGGTTGGGCTTAGTTTTGGGGGGGGAAGAAAATAAAGGGGAAAAAATTCTGCCTCTGCCTACCAGCATCCATCAGTATTCATGTGGCTAGCTTCCTGTCAGTGTGTGAGAGAGTTGAGGGCTGTTTGGGAACTGAAACAGTGCTGTGTGAGCAAGAAGGAGACAGCAGGGAGCCTGGGTGTGGCTTAGCTCAACCGTTTAAAACTGGTTGGTGCTGAGAAACTGAAACTGAAATTCCTCTGCTTGTGTTTTGCATTTAGAAGAGATTTATCTCCAGGTGGGAAGGGGGAGTAGAACACTTTAGCATCAAAGCGTGTAAATAATCATAAAAAAGGAAATACTAAGGCTCTGATGGTCATTTGGAAAAATCCTTTCTTAGTGAGCCCCTAGAAGCCAAGAGGAATAAACGTGCCAAATGTCAAGTTTGTAGGCTTTACGTTTCTGGAGATTTTGTGATGATGCATGAGTAGCATTTCCCTTTTATATATATAGAAGATAAACCCTCATTTCTATAACAGCAAAGCTGTCTAATCAGTAAAACCATAACAACAAACCAATCTAAAATCAAAGTTTCATTTTTCCCCTCACCTCGAGCACAAAGTTCAAAATATTTGTTTCCAAGTAGAAACAGAAGTAATTGTGTGTTTTTGTGCTTTAATCAAAACAGTCAGTTTAGCCCTCTCTGCTAACTCCACCAACTTTTGCAGCCCTTCGTCCATTGTAGGAATCAAAGCCTCCTTCCATTTTTGTGCATAAAGTAATCTTGCTGCTGTCAGCATATATAACATCAAAGTTCCAATTCCCCCCCTCAAGTCTTTATCCATTAAACCCAAAAAGAAAATGTTCTGATTTTTAGAGCTGCTTTTAACTGATCTTGATTATTGTATTTTAGTGAAGAGAAATCCGACGAAATTATGAAACTCATGGGCGACATCAGGTAACTATGTTTTTTAAATTATTATTTCCCAAAAGGGGAAAAATTAAGTTCTGGTTCTGAGTATCTAATAGGAAACACAACAAGTTTTCCTCTGGAAACCAATAAAACCTCCTTTGAATTCTCTTTCAGTAGGGTCTGCTCCTTTGGGGTTCAGACTAGAAACCTAGGCTGAGTAGGACTTCTGGTGGTGCAGTAAAATTTTATCATTTGTACTCCCAAGCAAGGATGCTGAAAAGGGAGCAATTTGTTTGATTAAACTGATTTGATTAAATGTGTCACTTAGCAACCTAAATTTTTAGCTCAATTGTGGACATCGATTGAGAACTACCTGTATATATGACCAAGCGATGGCTAACACATATTTTTTTTGTAACATGACTGTATCCATGACTACTTTCCTTCTGTCTCTCTCTCTCTGTGTCTCTGTCTGTCTCGCTGCCTGCCTGTCTCTCTATCTGTCTCTCTTTCTCTCTCTCTCTGTCTCTCTGTCTCTGTCTCTCTCTCATGCTCTCTGTGTCTCTCTATTTCCATCTCTCTCTCTCTCTCTCTCTCTCTCTCTCTGTGTCTCTCCCTGGCTCAGGCTCTCTGTTTTTGTCTCTCTCTGTCTCCATCTGTCTGTCTCTCTCTGTCTGTCTCTCTCTCTGTCTGTCTCTCTCTGTTTCCATCTGTCTCTTTCTCTCTTTCTCTGCCTGTCTCTGTCTCTCTCTTTCTGTCTCTTTCTCTCTCTCCCCCTGTCTGTCTCTCTGTCTCTCCCTATCTCTTTGTCTCTCTCCCTGTCTGTCTTTGTGTGTGTGTGTGTGTCTCTCACTCAATTTTTTTTTAAAAAAAACCCTTTTCTATGTAGGCTTAATGCCCTGGTTCTTGGAGGCATTGATGGGTTCATTGAGATCTATGCTTACGGAATGTACAAGATTGCGACAATAACAGGGGTACGTAGTTCCTTTCACTGTCCCTCTTGTTCAGTAAAAAAATGTTCTTCCCTTCAGAGGGCTAAAGGTGCTTTTCCAAAAGGCAACTGCTCTTTCTTGGGTGTTTTTTTTTCCTTCCTTGAGAACATTTTGCTTCTCATCCGAGCAGCTTCTTCAATTCTTCAGAAAAGAAGGGTTGTTCTTCAGAACTGATGAAGCTTCTCGGGTGCTGGATAAACAATAAAGATGGGAATAAACAATCCCAGATTCGTAATCGCCTGATGCTAAGAGAGGCAAAGAACGCGACAGCTTGCAGTGTGAACTGTTTTTTAAATCTTAAAAGAAAATGTGGTTTATGACTTTTGCCGTCCAATCGTTCCAGGTGACAGGCTCCTGCCTTGCATTGTGCTTATCCAGTGACTTGAAATCACTTTCGGTTGTGACAGAAGTGGACAATGGTCCGGACACCGATCCTGAAGTAACATACTTCCAAGTGAGTAGAAGGTCATGGCCACTCGATTATTCCCATGCGCTGTTTTCTTCTGTAGGATGTCGAGAACTTTCCAGGTCTTTATTTAGATAAGAGCCTCACAGGTTAACTTTGAAGTGGTGCGGGGGCCTAGAAGTGGAGCTCTCGCCTCACCATCAGGAGGTTGTGAGTTCGATCCTAGTTAGAGGCAAATATTTCTGAGCGCAATGAGAATATTATCTGCCGAACAAAACACCCCACTGGCAACAGGAAGGGCATCCGGCCAGTAAAAGCACTCTATGAGCTCCATTCAGTTGCCCAGACTCTGCCCCACAAGGGATTATAGGGTAATTAAAAGGAAATGATCACACATTAACTTTGGAATATATTCCCTTCATATTTTGAGAAGAAACATTCATTCAACCATTATTCCCCCGTTTTCTGTTTTCTTTTTAAGTTTTTTATTTTTATAACAAAAACAACAAATAAAACCATCTTTCAGTTCTACAGTGTGTCGGTTGGGTACATATATTTTGTGCACATAATATCATACATTTCTTACTTGTTTATATTTATAAGCATTCTGATCGATATTTTATATCACATTGATCAATTGTTATATCATCATTAACATGGTAATTATCTTTCAAAAATATATTCCATCCTTACCTAAGTTCTATTCATTCTCTTATCGAATCCAAATCAATCAGTTATAATATGTTATTACTATTATCACATGTTTCAGCTTCTTACTCTTCTATCTTGCCCAGACTCCATTCCTCAAGGGATTATGGGACCATTAAAAGAAGATGATCACACACCATCTTCAGAATATATTCCCTTCATATTTTGAAAAGGAACATTCATTCAACCATTATTCCCCCGTTTTAAAAACCCAAATTGTGTCCCCACATAAAAACTCAGGGGCTAAGACGCTGAGGTTGTTGATCAAAAAGGTCGGCAGTTCAGAGGTTCGAATCCCCAGCGCCGCGTAACGGAGTGAGCTCTTGTTACTTGTCCCAGCCTCTGCCAACCTAGCAGTTCGAAAGCATGTAAAAAAAAATTAAGTAGAATAATAGGGACCCCTTTGGTGGGAAGGGAACAGCGTTCCATGTGCCTTTCGTCGTTTAGTCATGCCGGCCACATGACCACGGAGGCATCTTCGGACAGCGCTGGCTCTTCTTTGGCTTTGAAACGGAGATGAGCACCGCCCCTTAGAGCCAGAAATGAGTAGCATGGATGCGTGAGGGGAACCTTTACCTTATAAAAATAAGAAGCTGTAAAATTTTTTTCTGTTCTGTGTTGTACCCAGTTCTGCAGTTAGTAGAAGCCATGTAATATGGTATTGTCTGGATTACAAAATTGGTTCTCTCATTTAGATGGATACCAGTCTGCTCTCAACCTATTTACCAGAAGTGACACGAATGGCCCGGAAATTTACACATATTTCAACTCTCCTGCAGGTATGCTAATAAAATCTCCAGCTTTTCACATATGCACCAACAGCGAGATATTCTATGGAGGAGGTGATGTATAAAATCCATGCCATCTTTAGTAGTCATCTCAACGAACTTTTCAAGAACAAATCGTTCCTTTGTACCATAATCCAGGTAGTCCTTGACTTACGACCCCAATTGAGCCCAGAATTTCTGTGCTTAAGTGAGGCATTGGTTGTTCAGAGACTTTGGCCCCGTTTAACGACCTTGCTCACCACCATTGTTAAGCGAATCACTGCAGTTGATTAATTAGCAACCTTGTCGTTTAGCGAATCGGGCTTCCCCGTGGACTTTGCTGGTCCGAAGGTTGCAAAAGGGGACACTGTGACCATCGTAAATATGAGTCAGTGGCCAAGCGTCTGAATTTTGATCACGTGATTGTGAGGATATGGCACAGGTTGTAAGTGTGAAAAACGGTTCTAAGTCATTTTTTCAATGCCGTTGTAACTTTAGCGAACCGTCACTAAATGAATCAAGGACTGTGTTGTGGTCTGCCGGCAGCCTGTGGAGATGTCAGCAGAGTTGGAAAGTGGGGAGGAACATGGGCCAGTCTGGGGTGGACTTGAACAAGGGTGCTGGTGTCCGATGCAAAGATGGGGCCAGGACCATCTGGGAGTTACGTGCTGACTCCAGAGCCTCCAGAATCTGACATCAGTGAGGCAGAGGAACAGGGGGAGCCTGTTCCCAGTGTGCGCATGCACAGAGCTGCCAGAAGGTAAGAACAGTTAAGACAAAAGGGGCGACTCAGGAGTAAAGGCTTGGAGATGATTGCCCCTCCCATAAGATATAAAGAAGTATAGAGTATAAAGTTCCTGCTTTGCAGGAAGCAACTTTGTTCGTTCTGGTGGGTTTGAAACCTGAAAACTCCATGATGAATTTGTGCTCCATTTTGTTTTGAAAGGCTAATTGGTACTTTAGTCATTGGCCACACTTCAAGAAAGATAAAGATGCGTACTTATCAGATTTCTTCCAAAGAACTTTGGTAGTCTTGCATGGGACTATTTATAACTGTTTGAGACTCATTATAAAAGTTTAATAAATAATAATAATAATAATAATTACAGGCTGTGAATGATGATGATTCACTGCTGTTGAACTAAAATAAAAGGATTTTGGATTTAACGTGTGTTTATTGGTATCTCAGGAAGCCTTGATCAGAACAGGTTGACTGTTCAGGGTTGAAATGTTAGCAGATAACAGATATCAGATCATCAGAGTTGGAAGGGACTTTATAGGTCATATAGTCCAACCCCCTGCCCAAGCAGGAGACCCTATACCATTTTTGACAAATGGCAGTCCAATCTCTTCTTAAGCACACTTAAATGTCACTATATAAGCTATACATTATTTCCGAGTCAGCTATGTAATGTGGGCACTTAATATTCTTTCTCCGTTACAGAGCTATTATGATCATGGTTCTTTTTTTAAGACCATAGTTTTATTAGGTTATAATATAACATACAAAGAGAATACAAAAACAAATATTAGGGAAATTGGGGAAGGAAAAAGGGAAGTGAATAGTGGGGGAAAGCAAGGGAAAAAGAGAAAAAAAAGGCATTGACTTCTAACTCACTTGGTTCCGTTGAATAAGGCATTAAGATCTAAGCTCAAAAGGAAAAGGAAAAAAAAAGAGATATTATGATTATTTTGATATAAGGCCGATCCTAATGGGGGGTTATTATTGTACTGTAATTTGTAATTCTTTTATCCTGTTATAGCGATGTGTGCTGTTTGTTTTGGTTTGTTTGAAAACTGAACATTGGGTTAAACACAACGTGATTATAAGGAAATGGACAATTTATGCCTTTTCCCCTAATATTTGATGATTTTTTTCTCCCCCCTCTATTTGCAAACAGTACATAAAGCTTTCGCTGACCTGCATGTGTGAAGCTTGGGAAGAAATATTGCTGCAGATGGATTCACGATTAACCAAATTTGTGCAGGTACTGCCAAAATGATTCTCTCCAATGATTAACGCTTTTTTTTAATATAGGCCATCCTCCACCTAAGGACCACAAGGGAGCCTCCAACGTTTTTGTTGCTGAGCGAATCATCGGATAAGTAAAAGTTTGCCCCATTTTACAACTTTTCTCGCTGCCGTTAAGTGAATTGCCGTTCTTTTAAAAAAAGTAACATGGTTGTTCAGCGAATGTTTTTTTTCCACGGGCTTTGCTTGTCAAGAAGATTGAAAAAGGAACCATGTGACCTCACTGCAGCCGTCATAAATGTGAGTCACTTTCCAAGGGTCTTGAATTTTGATTATGTGACCATGGTCTTAAGCGTGGAAAACAGTCCTAAGTCACTTTTTTCAGGGCCGTTGTAATTCTTAAATGGTAGTCCTCAATTTACAACAGGTCACATTCAAAGTTACAAAGGCCCTGAGGGGGGGGGAAAATGACTTGGGACCAATTTTTCACACTTAACAACCATGCTGGCGAGATCAAAATGGAGACGCGTGGCAACTGACTCATATTTATGACGTTGGCAGTGCCTGGCTCCGAACCAACACGTTTGTCAATAGAGCCGTTGGTTGAAGACCATCTCTTCAATGAATTCACACGTGGCCAATGATTTTGTTCCGTCCCAGTCGAAGAGGCGTGGCTCGGGGTCACTGTGGGTCAAAATTAAGGGTGTATGCAGAGGTGGGATTCAACCCGGTGTAACAGCCGGTTCGGTGAGTTCACATGGTGCATTTGAAAACCTCTCTCAAATTTAACTTTTACCTCAGCCCTGGTGAGTAAAACGGCTGAGGCGCGGTGCATTTATCAGCTGGGCCTCAAACAAAGGAAATATAGGACAGACTAGCATCACCGGAGCTACCGGTTCGCCCGAATTACCGGTCCGTACCGGCTGAATCCCACCACTGGGTGTATGTTTGTCGTTTGACAGTTTGTGGATGCAAGAGGAGGCTTGAAACGTCTGCGTTCTGCAATCTTCAGTTTTATTTTTATGATTTTTATAGGAGAAAAATACAACCACGTCTGTGCAAGATGAATTTATGGAGTTACTTTTGTGGGGCAAAGCAAGGTAAGTATTCCAGCCCCGTGTTCTGACCTAGGCTTCCCCCAACAGCATGCAGCTGACTCCTTGTCCCGATAAATCCCTTTTATTTAGTTTATTGGGAATTCCTCTCCAGCAAAGTCCCGACCAACAGTTTTTAAAGATATTCCACCTTTATCAGTCTTGGAGAGTTGCCAGGCTGATATCTTTCAGACACCACACTGTAGCAGCAATTACTTGGCAAGAATGCAGGAACAGATCTTCACCCAAATGAACTAATTGTCTCCTGCAAACCCCATTCCCCTTTCACTCCTCTTTTATTCCCTATGGGAGGGGCCATTCACCATCCACCTGTGCCTTAGCTCCCAAGTCAGCCCTTGTTCCTTAAGTGTTCCCTTCTCCTGGCAGCTCTGCGCATGCGCACACAGGGAACAGGCTCTAGCTGTTGTTCTTCCCCACTGATCTCCAACTCTGAAGGCAGCTGAAAACTGTGGGATGGCCCTGGCCCCATTTCTGCCTCTGATGCAGAACCCTTGTCAGAGCCTTTCCCAGACTCCAGGACTAGCCCATGTTCCTCCCCAACCTCCTAACTGTGCGAGTCTGCCGCCAGCTCTGCTGGCCGCTGGCAGGCCACAACACCCCGTCCACGTTTGATCCTTCTTCCAGCAGGGAAATATGAAGTTGTGTTTTTGTTGTTGTTTGTTTTCTCCTTTCTTCTTCTCTTCCAAAAAGTATTGAACTTCAGGCCCTGCTAATGAACCAGCTAACCGTAAAGGTAGGCCAGCATGTAAGGTATGAAATTCTTGTGGTTTGGGTTGGTTCATCCAGCGTGACCAAAAAATGCACTTTTTTTCCTCCCTGCAGGGTTTAAAAAAACTTGGCCAGTCTATGGAATCTTCTTACTCCAGTATCCAGAAGCTTGTGATAAGTCACCTGCAGAGGTAAAATTCAGCAGGTGCATGGATTTTAGATCAGGAGGTGGGTGGGATTCAGCCGGTTTGGACCGGTTTGGATGAACCGGTAGTTCTGGCAATGAGTTGGCCCCGCCCATCCGCCCCTGCACTAGTCTGTCCTATATTTCCTTAGTTTGAAGCCCAGCTGATAGGAGCGGATTGCCACACCTATCAGCTGTTTTACTCACTGGGGCTGAAGGTAAGGTACGTTTTAGAGCTGTTTTCAAACACACCGAATGAAGCGCACACTCACCAAACCGGTTGTTAACACCGCTTGATTCCCACCACTGATTTAGATACGTTGATGATGTTTCTTAACTTGGAGAGTTCTCAGTATTATTATTGCTCTTCTCTCCATTATAACTCTAAACCAGGGTTTCCCCAACGTTGGCAGCTTTTAAGACCTGTGGACTACAACTCCCAGAATTCTCCGGAGAATTCTGGGAATTGT
>JANHFN010311857.1:744-14615 GCA_032468175.1 Toxicocalamus goodenoughensis
TAGATCCCCTAGCAGAAGATGACGCAAATCCAGTTACTCAATTTCCCCCCCCCCTCAGTAAGGGTCAATTAGAGAAGCTCCTCCTACCAAACAGGCCTTCCACTTCACAACTGAAAATAAGGACAGGATCTGGACACCCCTTACATTTATTTCTGGGTCCAGGGTTTCCCTCCACCATCTTACTGACTGCTCAGTCTCTTACACAGCAGCTGGATTTATCACCTCCCACTAATTGGGAAAAATAAAAAACAACCCTGTCACCAAACATATAAGGATGTCATTGCACAAAACGTCTTCTAAGCAACGGACATGCGTCTTCTGCAATCGTCTTACAAGGGAGGCCAGCCTATAAATACCTGATTTATGACCACAACTGAGTCCAAAATTTCTGTAGTCAAGTGAGACATTTGTTAGGTGACTTTTTCCCCATTTTACAACTTTTCTTGCCACAGTTAGCAGTAGCAGTAGCACTTAGACTTATATACCACTTTACAGCCCTCTCGAAACAGTTTACAGAGTCAGCATGTTGCCCCCAACAATCTGGGTCCTCATTTTACAGGCCTCTGAAGGATGGAAGGCTGAGTCAACCTTGAGCCTGGTGAGGTTCGATCTGCCCAACTTAAATAAATAATAATAATAAATAAAATTTTAATTTATATACCTTCTGACAGTTGTTAAGTGATTTGCTGCAAATGATAAGTTAGTGTACACGGTTGTTAAATGAAACTGGCTACCCCATTGACTATGCTTGTCAGAAGGTCACAAAAAGGGATTGCGTGATCCTGGGACACTGCAACTGTCATAAATATGAGTTGGTTGCCAGACATCTGAATTATGATCATGTGACCATGAGGCTGCTGCAAAGGTCGTAACTGTGAAAAACGGTCATAAGTCACATTTTCCAGTGCTGTTGTAACTTTGAATGGTCACTAAATGAACTGTTGTAATTAAGCAAAGCCATTGTTCACTGTGGGCCAATTTTTGCCAGAAATTGAAAGTCAGCTGGAAGTAAATACCAGTTTCTGGCAAAAAGAAACTTTATAAATCACAATCATGTGACTGCAGGACACTGAAAACAACTGTAAATATGGGCTGATGTTGAGTGGCCAAAATGCAGTCATGTGATTGTGGAGGGTGAGCAGGGGAGGATGGAGGTTGGACCATCAGAGCGAAGATCCTGGATCCTGAAGGAGACACTTTACCTGGGACATTTTTTCCTTTTTCCCAAACGATCAGTCACATGGTCCAATCTGTCACCATGGGCCAATTTTTGCCAGAAACTGGAAGTCAGCTGGAAGTAAACACCAGTTTCTGGCAAAAAGAGACTTTGTAAATCACAATCATGTGACTGCAGGACACTGCAAACAACTATAAACATGGGCTCAGAAGTGATATTCAGCCAGTTCTGACAGATTCTGGAGAATCGGTAGCGGAAATTTTGAGTAGTTCAGAGAACCGGCAAATACCACCTTTGACTGGCCCCGCCCCCATCTATTCTGTGCCTCCTGAGTGCCAGCTGATTGGCTTTATCTTCTTTTGTTGCAGTGCACAGGAGAATGGAGCTGGAAAGCAGTTTAGTAGGGTGGGGGAGGGAATGGGGATTTTGCCATGCCCACCATGCCACACCCACCAAGCCACACCATGCCCACCAAGCCATAGAACCGGTAGTAAAAATTTTTTTGAATATCACCACTGTATGGGCTGATGTGGAGTGGCCAAAATGCAGTCATGTGATTCTGGAGGGGGGGCAGGGGAGGTCGGAAGTTGGACCATCAGAACGTGAATCCTGCTGCACTCAGCTTCCTGGATCATGAAGATGGGAACTCTTTGTGGACGCTTTACCTGGGAAGCAGCAGCAGCTTTGGCAAAGTTTGTTGTTCTTCATAAAATGGGGAAAAGATGGGTTAGATGATATTACTGTTGGATGGAGTCAGAATTGGCTGAATGATGGACTCAGGGTTCCAAGAGATACACCCATAGCAAACAAGACTCCGAGTAAGGGAGACTCCTCAAAAAATAGTTTTATTGGGTCTATCATATTGGCACACACATCTGGTGAACAACGACTCTTAATGTTCCCAGTATTTTCACCAAATTAAAAGTAATAGTTTTTCCCCTTTTTCCCAAACAATCAGTCACATGGTCCAATCAAGGTGCCGCCTGGTTGCCAGGTAACATCACTCCTGGGTGAGGTGGGAGGAGTGGAGATAAAGAGAGTGTTATGGCTAGGGTAACTTCCTTCCCATGGGAAATGAGCTGTCCGGGCTTGGGGCCCTGGAGCCCTGGAGGTGGAGATTTATGACGTCAAGCAACGTTGTATTACTTCTATTGGGGAATGTGACTTTTGGGGGGTGTTTCTAACTTCTAATATTGTGGGGTAATTCCAGGTTGGGTCAGATCTGGAATTACCATGGACTTTGCCAATTTGATGTTTTCCTAAATAAAATAAATCTTATTGAAGATGGATTTCATTACTTGGAAACCTGACACCTTCACTCTCATCCATTTAATAAAGTTCTACTTTGTATTATATCAGTGCAGTGCACCAAATGATCTTATCAAGTTACAGAAGGGCAGATTCATGATATGTAATAGTTTCCAACAATTAGAGCAATGTGACAGTACAAACAATGATACAGAAAGGTGAGACAGAGATATTCCTATGATCGCATTACATTTTACAATTTGGAGTCAAATGTGCGTCACGATTGGGAAAGCTACATGAAGCCCTAAGATACCAGATTGTTCACTTTTGATTTGTGACATCACTGGGTCTTATATGTAATGATAATGTCTTATGAAAGATTGTTCCAGAGACAATATGAGGAATATCCTTACGGTAGATTTACAACAAATCAGGATTACAGTTGTCACATCTAGTATATTTCATCCATTTCATACGAATTAGATTTAGAATTTATAAAATGTATTTTAATATAAACAGTGATGCTCATCATCAAATGAGTCAATGCTTCACATGTGGTCTCAAAATGGATACGTTTATCTTTTCCCAAGCTCTTCTTTTAATCTGTGGATCGATAAGAATCAGAATTCTCAATTAATAGGATTTCAGACTGCCCAATACCGTCTTCAGTGTATTATGGGGTAGTTCTTAGGTGTTGCCAGCAAAGCATGTGTGAACTTGTGGGAAGTCTGAAGGACTGGTCTAAGGTTAGATTCTGCACCAAGCGTTTTACATGATTTACATTAATTCAAAGTCTATGGTTTGATTTTAGAGAGTTTGATTTCCGTGTATTAAGAACAGAAATCATTTAAGAGAATATGTTGTCTTCAGGGATTGTAATTTCCAAAGCCGCTCTGATGAACTGTTGTAGCTGTGGTCACAGCTATGATGCTCAAACAAAATTTAAAATAATAATCACAATGATCATTGCAATCCCCAATCCAATGGCCGTGTTATCCAAGATGAATGCCACTCTGGAGTATTTCTTAGCAGATGCGATGTCTCCCCTTTGATTGGCCCCTTGCGTCTGTGGTGGGGGGAAGGGAAAGAAAGAGGTAAAAAGAAGATTATTGAGACCCGTATAATTAGTCGACCCTGGGCATGTGGGAGAGCAAGGAGGAGACAAATGTCAAAACTTGTATGAGAACATGATTTTTAAAATGGCAAGCATGAAGGCAGAAGGAGAGAGGAAAAGAAGAACGAGAAGAGAAGAAAGCATGTAAGGAAGAAAGAGATACAGAAGAATGAACTATATACAGAATGAAACAAAAGATTGATGGACGTGTTTATTCTCTGTGTCTGTGTTTCTGCAAGCACTGATCTTATTGCAGAAGGGACAAGATCAGTCTTGGTCTCAAATTAATTCAATGGAATCCCTTTTTATCCATTTGGTGCACTTGTACCCATATATCCTATTTTAGAAAGCAAAATCTTTGATAACTACTCCAATCGATTTAGCTCATCAGACTGGATGGAGGGTTTGCACAGGACTTTAGGTGATGTGAGAGTTTTCATAGCAAGTTGCACTGGAAATAGAGCAACAGCAATGACAGGTAAATAGATTTAGTCCAGAAAGGACAAAAGGACTCCTTTACAAAAGGAACCTGGCAGCTGCTGGATACCTGTTCATGTTGAAATTAAGTGCTTACATGTCTTTCGACCACACATCCAAAGCAACAGGTTAGAAACCATTGCCAATCTCTATCAGCCAGGAGGGATAGTTTCCCGTTATCTCTTGTTTATACACAGATTCATCCAGCATTAGGCTGCTTGCTTCAATCTTTAAAGAAGCAGTTCTCTGGGTTAGGGGTGTCAAACTTAAGGCCCTTGTTCCAGATCCGGCCAGCTGAGTAATTAGATCTGGCCCACAGGGCTGCTCTGGAAACAGCAAAGGATGCGCACATGGGGCCTCTGCCAGCAAAATTTGGTGCTCCATTTTTGGCTATGATGGCCTCCTGAAACCCTCTGCATGTGAAAACAGAGCTCCAGAAGGCCACATGTACCCCACCAAGCTCCCTTTTCACTGGCAAAGTGCTTGTGCTGCCAAAGGCGCCCCCGACATGCCCTGGCCACACCCACCCATCCTCCTGAGGTCAAATACAACCCTGATGTAGCCCTCAATAAAATTGAGTTTGAACTTCTGGCTGTACTTGCTTCGCAGTCGGAGGGAGGTCCGCAATTGTCCGTGACTTCGCTTCAAGCTTTTTTTATTGGAGAGTCCCAATAGGGGCCAAAGCCAACCTCGAGGGGGTGAGGAAAGGGGGACTGCCTGACAGGTAGAGGGGAGCCACCATCTCTCCTCCCTGGTAAGGAAAACCCTCTCCAAAGACAAGTTGTAGCTGTAGCCAAAATGGCTGCCATGGAGACAGGTGTCAGTCTGAAAACCTCAGACTGTGCTGGAGTGAAGAAGCAGTGAATGGTGTGTGGACTGGGTGAAAATACTTTGAACTACAAAAGTTAACCCCAATAAAAATAACAGGAAAGAGATCTCAGAAAGAACTGGACTACTGGCAATTTTAAAGTTAGAGAAATATTTGAGAAACATAAAGAGTTTAATCTTTAAAATTTAAACAGAAAGGAAATAATTCAAAGAGAAAACTTTTACAAAAAATAATATAAAATTGGAATTGGTGATTGTACAGAATTTGGCATTGGATAGGCATTATTTAAAATGCTGAAATTGACTGTGAAAAAAAGGAAACAATAACATTTGAAAAAACTAGAAAAGTTGATGAAAGTTTAAAGAAATGGGGAAAAAAGGTGGAAAGTAAAAACTGGACTAAGACTGCTACCTGATGTTAAAAGAAAAATCCTATAGATCCTTTAAACTTTATGACCTACTTAATGTGGATTTAATGGAAAATAAAAGGAACTGTATTACAAGACCCCAGAAAGTGGAAATATTAACATTAAAATAGTGTAGGAATATATGAAGATACTATCCCTGGATTTTTTGAAAAGGAATAGAACGATTAAACTTGGGAAATAAAGACTTAAGGATATTGGCTTCAAAGATCAAAGAAAGACACTGGTTTAAATAAAGATTGCATAAAAATAAATTATGCAAAATAAAAATAAGCAAAATATGCAAATAAATAGCATTGGAACTTCAAACTATGAAAGAAATGATAAACAGAAGCTTGAACTTATGGAATAAAATACAGAGCATGGAAGAAAATTTAGAAATAGTGGTGCAAATTTAGAAATAGTGATGCCCATCCGGTTTGCAGGGCTTCGGCGACAGGCAGGAATTTGCGATCATGCGCGATTTCTGCCTGGGCTCGCCGCTGGAGCGCACCAAGCCAGCTGGCTTTGGGGCTAAGCCACCCCGTAGAGTTGGTGAAGATTGGGGAGCACCCAGTAGGGTTGAGGGGAGCCGCATCTCTCCTCCCCTGCTGGCAGAATTCCTTTTTCTGAAGGCGGTAGGAGTGGCGGTCAGAAATGGCCGCCACAAAGAAGCCCTCAGCCGGGAAAGAAAGTGCAGGAGGGAGTTAAGAAGTGAAAGTTTTGGTTGACTGGGAAAAGAAGTAACAACTGAGGTATCCTGGAATTTAAATTTTATAAAAGATACATCGCTCCCAACGAAGATTCAGAAGCAGCGGACGAAAGTGAAAAGGGAAAGTTTTTTTTTCTTCACTCTCCTTCCTAACAATGACAGCTAAGAAAGTGGAATGAGAAATTGGAAAACCCGCTTTGGCACAGCCAAGTGGACAATAAAGATTTCTGCAAATCTTTATATTGTTATTAGACTGTACAATTTGTTAAATGAAAATAAGATGGAAAATATGATTTGTGTAATGTAATGAAATTAGAGAGGGAGGTTGTTTAAAAAATACAATGGTGGCAAAATCAATATTAAAAAGGGGATAAATATTGGATAATATAAATTAAGATGAATTTATGAATGATTAATAGAATATAATCTGATAAAATTTGCAAATATGATCAATAGAAGAATATGTGTTAGAAACAAATGACATTAAGAATATTATATAAAGTAATCTATGAGAATATTGATTGAAAAATGGGTAATAGGTAATGATATGAAATCAGATAAGAAAGTTAAGAGTAGGAATATATAATTATGCTCATGTTTGTTTTAAAATATTAAAAAATCTGGAACCACACTGTTCACCCAAAGATTTTGTTTATTTAAAAAAAATGAAAATAAAAAATGTATTGAAAAAAAAATGAAATCGAGTTTGACCCCCCCTGTCCTAGGTTATTTGCACACCCTGACTAATCATGGCATCAACATTCCTGATAAACCAATGGCCCTTGTTAGAGATGTCCATACCATCTTGCAATATTTTGGACTATCTCTCTAGCTCAAATCTTCTGCAGAGTGGACAAGGTGCATTTATTTATTCATTTGATGCCCGACTCACTGTCAAATGACTCCTGGTGGCTTATAGTATAATAAAAGCATACATGTAAAAAAAATAATTAAAACGAGAAAGAATTAAATAGAGACAAGAAAACCAAGAGGACAAAGAGTTGTGTGGGTGGAGTCTTCTCTCTTTTTCCCTCTCAACCACCTCCAGCATAGAGTGTCCTCATCAGGGTGACAAGCCAACTGAAGGAGCCAGGTTTTAAGGCTCTTCTGAAAGACCAAGAAAGTGGGGACGGATCTCACCTCTGAGGGGATGTAAGCCTTTAAGCCAGTTCAGATCAGGAAACAGGTTTCATAAATTTGACTGGAACTCTTCTTGCGTAATGCAGGCTACACTACAATGGTGGGATTCGATTAATTTAACAACCGGGTTCGCCCAGGGACAAGTTGGCTGTTGTGGGAGGCGTGACCCATCCCCATCCTCCAGCTCCACCACAAATATGGGACAAATCTCCCAAGATGGCCAACCTGACCCTTGTCAAGCAGGTTGTTAAATTAACCACCCCTACTCTCAAGATGGATCCTGGGTGCTGTGGTGCGCTGCTGTGGAGAAACAGGCAACAGAGCAGCCAGCACGAGGGAAGGAGGAGGAGCAGGGAGAAGAAAGAGGAAAAGTGACCTTCTCCTTCCCCTGTGTCGGCTGCTTTGTTGCCCGTTTCTCCATTGCAGCACAGCGCCCTGGATCCACTTTGATAGCGGAGGTGGTGGCTAATTTAACAAGTTCGCCTGAACTAGTGAGAAGCCGCTGAATCCCACCACTAGTACACAACCAGATTATTCAAAGTCTGGCTGTTGTTTTCCCTTCCACCCCTCTTATTTCTCAGGAAATTAGGGCATTTAAGTTTCTTTCTCAGGTTTCCCTTGTTTCCTGGGTTTAAAGCCTGTTTTTTAGCTATCTGGTTTCTCCAAGGTCATCTCTGTACCTTTCTATATATAAGAATTTGGTCATCAATTTGATGCCCATTTTTTTCCCCAATGTTCCCTCCAACATCCCCTGCTGTTGCAAGAAGACATGTTGTCACCCAGATGCATAAAATCCAGCACTGTTAGCTAAAATAGCACCTCTGAATCTCAGACGTTTTTAGAAGAAACTGACTGCATGGATTATTATTATTTTTTGCCTACATGTGGTTCTGTGTCTTCAACACATATTCAATGGGGCTGCCCTTCGAAAGGACTTGGATTTTACGCTTTTGGTGCAAAATAGAATAGCCCAGATACTATCAAGAGTAAGTAACAGCATGTCTTCTTGCAATAGCAGGGGATGTCGGAGGGAACATTGGAAAAAAACACACCTATTCTTTGTTGCTCATTGGTTGCAAACAGGCATTGAGGGCCAATTCAAGGGGTTGGTTGAACTGTTCCTATAGCAGGGGTGTTAAACTCAAGGCCCGGGGGCCGGATCTGGTCCATGGGGTGCCAGCAAAAATGAAGCTTTCTTTCTCTCTCTCTCTCTCTCCCCCTCCCTCTCTCCATGAAACTCACCTTTATAGAGAAAACCAAAGCAGCTATGCCCAAGGGGAGGAAGCAGCAAAGGAGGGTGAAGATGGAGTAGCCCAAATAATCTCGTTCATTGGCAGGTTGGACATTTGTGATGAGGATGGTTTGTTGAGGCTGCATAGCTATGGCTCCAGGAGGTCCAGCATAAGGTTGGTACTGGTGTGGCATAGAGGGAGATGGCTCATACATTGGAGGCGCTGGATTAATAGCAGATTTCATGGGATCAGGCTGTTGTCTAGGATGAAAGGGTTCATTTATTTGAGATGTCTTCTCGTTCTCTGGATAGCTCATCTCGCAGCCTGCTCTCCTCTCCTTCCCTTCTTTGAAGTTCTGCAATGTCTCGCCTCGCTTCTCAGCAGGATTTTTCTTCTCCTTTATTTTTCAGATGCTCCCCCAAGTCCTGCTGATTTTTTTTTCTTTTCCCTTGGTTGCACTTTTCAATCCTCACTCTTCTTGCTTTGCTAGCGTCCTTCTCTCATGGACCGAAACGTCTTTTGTCTGCAGATTGGCTTCAAACAGGTGGTTTACTGTATGGTAGAAACAATGAACCCAGAAATAAATGGAGGCCAGACCCTGTCCCTATTTTCGGTTGTGAAGTGGTAGGCCTATTTGGTAGGAAGTGTGTCCCTCCATCATCTTACTGACAGCTAAATCTTTTCCTCAGTGGCTGGATTTATTGCCTTCCACTAACTGGGAAAAAGAGAAAACAACCCCATCACCAAACATATAAGGATGTCATTGCACAAAGCTTCCTCTAAGCAATGGACTTACAATTGTCTTACAAGGGAGGCCAGCCTATAACTACCTGACATACGACGAGAATAGAGCCCAAAATTTCTGTTGTTAAGTGACTTTGTTCTGTTGCCCATTTTATGACTTTTCTTGCTACAGTTAGCAACAGCACTTAAACTTAAATATGGCTTCACAGTTCTTTTACAGCCCTCAATAAGCAGTTTACAGAGTCAGCTTTTTGCCCCCAACAACCTGGGTCCTCATTTTACCCACCTCGGAAGGATGGAAGGCTGAGTCAACCTTGAGCCTGGTGAGAATCGAACTCCTGGCAGTGGGCAGTAAAGTCTGCAACCTTGCACTGTAACCACCACGCCATCACAACCCAATCCAAATGGCTTTGTATTTTCACTATTGTTTAATCAATAACCTTTAATCTAAAATGAATGGTCTGTCTGTCTCTAATGTTTTGATCTGTGCAATCATAGCGCCCAGGAGCATTTAGGTGTCCAACATCTAAGTGGTGGTTAGAATGCAGTATTGCAAGCTAACTCTGGAAACAGCCAGGAGTTCGAACCTGACTGGCTCAGGGTTGACTCAGCCTTCCTTCCTTCCAGGGTTGGTAAAATGAGGTAAAATAAATTGCATGGCCAAGGGCCAGAGGCAACCAATTGGAGGGGGGCGGGAATCAGTGTGTGACCTTCTTTTGCAGAACCCTTGCAGTAATTTATGATCCAAATTGTCTTCATTATACTTCTAGAATCTGGTTTCATTTAATTCCAGCGTCCTAGCTGGAGGGATGACCTCTTGATGATCAAATTGCAGGCAGTCGCCAGAATTAGCCTGCAATACTATTCCATTCCAACCCAACCCAACCCAATCACACTTGGCCAATAAAAGTATTCCTATTCCTATTCTCACCCAGCTTTGAAGTGGTCGTGTGAAAGAGGAGTGTTGGGAAGAGAAGAGAGTGTGTCCCCATTCAATTTTGGAAGAAGCCTTCAAGCATGCACAATCTCGGGTTGGGAGGTGGACATTCAGGTCAGGCCCTAAGCATCTGGTACACCATAGCTAATGGGGATTTGGAGAGAAGTTCCAGTTTAAGCCTTCAGATATCAGAAAACGGAGCCCCCCAAATAAGGAAAGAAGACCATAGGAAGAAAAAAATATATCTTAAAAGCTTGTTGCTTCAGATGTGTCCGGATGATGGGCTGGTTCTTAACAGAATAACAGAACAGCAGAGTTGGAAGGAATCTTGGAGATCTTCTACTTCAACCTCTTATAGCATTTCAACCCTACAGCATTTCAGGCAAAGGGCCGTCCAATCTCTTCTTAAAAGCCTCCAGTGATGGAGCACCCACAACTTCTGAAGGAAAGGTGTTCCACTGGTTTATTCTTCTCACTATTAGGAAGTTTCTTCTTAATTCCAGGTTGCTTCTGTCCTGGATTAGTTTCCATCCGTTGTGTTTGGTCTTGCCTTCTGGCGCTTCGGCACCTCGTCTTGCTTTCTGTTGCTCTTTGGTCCCTGGGTGGGTGGGTGGGGCTGAGTTCAGAGAGAAGCTTCAACTGCATTACAGAAAGTGGGCAGTTTGCATTTCTCAATGGCTTGTTCAAATGCCATTTCCCAAAATATACCGGGAGAGGAATTCAGAGGCACTTGATCTGCGCAACGGGGTGAGTGTGTGTGTGGCGCTGTTCAGCTGGGCTGCTTGTTGGATAGTCCCTCCTTTCGGAGGTTAGCCACGTGAGGAAACGAAGCATTTGTGGCATTTTCAATCCGGTTTCAGATTCATCTTGTGACAGAAAGATAAAAAGGGTTGCCCAGTTAAGTGATTTGAAGGACCTGGAAATGGTGACAGTCTGGCTTGGCATAATCAGTGCTTCTGCAGTGGTAGAAAACTGGCTTCGTATCCTTGGCCGCTAAATTAAGTTGGGTTGGAAAAAGCAACGCCATGAAGTATCCCTTTACATGGTTCAGTTACAACCTAGCCTACCTCTGGATTTCGCACACAGAAAGGATGGGCCTCTGGTTGGCTTTAAAGGGAATAACTGGACCTGGAGATATCCTTAATAATATCCTCATCACTCCTTTATCACCCATCCCCTCCCACTTGCGACTGTATGACTGTAACTTTGTCACTGGTATCCTTACTATTTATATTGACTGTTTCCTAGTATGATTTGATTGCTTATTGTACCCTATGACTATCATTCAGTGTTGTACCTTATGATTCTTGACTCTTGATGAATGTCTCTTTTCCTTTATGCACACTGAGACCATTTGCACCGAAGACAAACTCCTTGTGTGTCCAATCACACTTGGCCAATAAAAGAATTATATTCTATTCTAATTCTAATCCTAATTCTATTCCCTACCCCTACTCCTACCCTTACTTCTATTCTATTCCAATCTTTCTCATTCTATTCCATTCCATTCTATTCTATTCAGAATAGAGCTGGAAGGGACCTTGGAGGTCTTCTAGTCCAGCCCCCTGCTCAAGCCGGAGACCCTATACCATTTCAGACAAATGGTTATCCCATCTCTTCGTAAAGACCTCCAGGGATGAAATACCCACCACTTCTGGAGGGAAACTATTCCACTGGTGAACTGTCCTCACTGTTCGGACGTTTCTCCTTAATTCCAGGTTGCTTCTCTCTTTGATCCGTTTCCATCCATTCTTTCTTATCTTGCCTTCTGTTGCCTTGGAAAATAAGTTGACCCCCCTCCTCGTTGTGGCAACCTCCCAAATACTGGAGCACTGCTCTCATGTCATCCCTAATCCTTCTTTGCTGTAGACCAGAGGTGTCAAACTCAAGACCCGAGGGGCGAATCCGGCCCCCGGGGTGCTTAGATCTGGCCCATGGGGCCACCCTGGAAACAGCGAAGGACTGGCCCACAGTGCCTCTGCCAATGAAAATGGAGCTCGGGAGGACCGCATGCAACCCTCCCGAACTCCGTTTTCACGGGCAGAGTGTTGCAGGAAGCTGTCGCAGCCAAAAACGGAGCGTGGGAACCTATTTTCGCTGGCAGAGCTCTTAGGTCTCTATAGGCACCTCCCACCACCACAGTATGAGTGATGTCGAACTGGCCCAATACGAGTGACGTCGTCCCCCCTGGTCACGCCCCTCCCTGGGCCCCTCAAGGTCAACCACAGCCCTGCGGCCCTCAAGGAAATCAACTTCTGACACACCTGCTCTAGACTAACCTGGGACTTTTCAGGCATTCATAAGACAAGATGCCAAAGAAATTCCAGCAATTTGGAATCACCGTATTTAGAATGCAGATAAAGATAAGGAAGAATGAGAAGACTTTCCAATCTTGGGTGTCCTGCATCGGGAGCGGGCTTAGAGGTGCCAGGTGCCGTTTGTAAAGTGATGGTAATTGGTGGATGGCATGACCTTATGAGTTTGTTTGTTTTTTGGCTCGGGATTAGTGGGAGGCAGCTGTGGGAGTTGGATTCTTTTCTGAGCAGTGAAGTATGACTTTTCTCCATCCCAACAGATGGACGCAAGCCTTTCCCGATAAACCACGGGCGGTCCAATGTCGACACGTTTTTAGAGGTAGGAATTCTCAGCCGCTTTATTGGGTTTTATTGGTCATTTTATTGGGTTTCCTTCAAGAAAGCAGCAGGGAACAACGGTGACGAAAAAGGTTGTGAAACGGGGCAGGACTCACTCCACAAACGTTTCGCTTAATCCCCGAAAATGTTGGGTTCCATTGTGGCTGTAATTTGAGGACTACCTGTATAGGAAAACTACAGTTCCTGTTTCCGAAAGCGTTTGTGAGAAATCGTGAATTTAGTTATATGATTTATTGAGACAGCATAGGTTATCTCAAGGCCATGTAGCAGAGCCCCTTAGAGGCAACCTGGTATCAATGAAAATGGTTGTGTAGGCAGAGACGATGATATTGTGCATGTGGTTTATCTCTTTGTGTGTTCTTCCTAGGACGCCGTAGAAGTATGCAAGAAATTCATGGAGCGCGATCCGGATGAATTGAGGTTCAATGCAATTGCTTTGGCAGCTGCCTAAATCTGTTTGTTGCGTAAGAGGAATTGGCATCTCATGTACTGTCACAAAACTATATTTTACCCGCAAACCAGCAACGATCAAATTTTGATAACATTGATGTGAATTAAATTTCAGATTACTCTTTGCTTGCTGTGACCTTTTCTGCGTGTTTCCATGATGGAAATTTACATAATGAGACGCTGTTAGGAAGACTCTGATTAGTGCCACACGTGCAATTGGCTTATTGGAAGAGGGGTGCTGTGTGCATACACACAAGAAGGCACCCTCAGCTCAATGAACTGACCACCCATCCTAGGAATGTTAGTTTTAGCCCCATATTGATGACCCAGATTTTATAAGGTGTGTGTGTGTTTCCTTGTCTGGATAAAGGAGAATATTGGTAGGTCAGGGTTGAAATTGAGGGGTCTTTGGTGGTCTCTGAGATGGATTGTTTTCTTGAAGACGTTTCAATTATTAGCACTAGAAGGGAGTAGGATTTGTAGGAAAGAGGAGGAGGAGTAAGAGGAGGGAAGAAGAGGAGGAGGAAGGGGGCTGTGGGGTCTTTGCTGCTCTCCGAGCTTGATGGTTTTCTTGCAGACATTTCATTGCCCTAACTAGGTAACATCATCAGTGCTAGAAGGGAGTAGGGTTTGCAGGAAAGAAGGAGGAGGAGGAGGAGGAAAAAGAAGAAGAAAAAGAAGAGGAGGAGGAGGAGGAAGAAGAAGAAGAAGAAGAAGAAGAAGAAGAAGAAGAAGAAGAAGAAGAAGAAGAAGA
>JANHFN010311939.1:0-14598 GCA_032468175.1 Toxicocalamus goodenoughensis
GAGCCCGCTGCTGATGAGACGGTGGTCGGCATTCGGAGATTCCATCACCAGTTTCCCTTGGAACCTCATCCCGATCGACTGACTCGAGGGAGGGGCCCTGCGGTGGGGGATAGTGTTGTGACTGGGAACTTTCTTCTTTTTTCTTCCTTCTTCTTTCCCTTCTGCACACCATCACATTACTTTCCTCATTTCCTGTTTCCTCAGTCGTCTTTAACTACTTAGTCACTTTCACTCTCAAATTGCATAGTCACAGCTTTCTATCAAAATGGTTCCACTCTCCATTCAGCTACAGTTCTCCATTAAAGTTCTCTCTAATGTCTCTGCTAGTAATCAATCCAAATCGTAGAAATTTTCAGTTTTTATTCACAGTCTTGATCTTTTCTTCTGCGGTGCTCTCTCTCAGCTGTCAAACTGTTCTATTTCCTCCTCTCCCTTTCGCTCCGCTATCCCCCCACCAATTAGCCGCTGTATTCACTCTCTCCGGAGACTCCCTCTGTCAAAGTCCTTCACCGGACTCTCTCTTGAAAACTGTACCAGTTCTTCTTCTGATGTCTTGTGTTGATCCACTTTCCTGCTTCCTGATCGCAGTTGGCTGTCACAGCTGCGAACCCGCCGTAGATGCCGGGTTTCTTTTGCGCTGGATTCAAAGGGCTTTCCCTCATCACAGTGGGAGGTTGCTTTCCTCCACTCTGCTCCTAGGCTTCCCCTTCTAATTCGTATGTCTCTCCAAGCTTCATGATGCCTCTGAGAGCTTTGAAGCATGAAAATTTGGATACAGGATTGCAGAGATCGCTCTCTTGCTCCACTCCGCTGTGACCTCACCACCAGAAGTCCTATTATAGCCTTTCCTTGACTATGAGAAGAGGATTCTTCTCACAGTCACTTATGCTTTACATACATGATGGACTCTGACTATAATCTGCTTTCGAAAAATTAAGAGTTTCACTATAAAATGATACCCACTATTTCTGGTCACTAGAATCGGTGCAAAAGAATACTATGGTTAAAATTATCAAAAGCTGCTGAGACATGCTCCACTTCAATACAGGCTGTGCTACAGATTGCTAACAAGCAAGAGTTAAAGTGTCTCCATCCTAAATGTCAGCATGAAATCCAGATGAAGTGAGTGTAGATAATACAGATTGTTGAGGTAAGGTTCATTTTAAAAAAGTCCAATCTGTCCATGTTGTTAACAAAAGAAGATTGGAGATAGAGACCCAGTTCAAATGTTCTGTCTTAATCTAAGGCTTTCTCACACTTAAGACCTATGAATCTATAGAATGATATTTTCCCAGAGCCCTTTGCCCTACCAAGAGATGATGAAGGAGTGATAGAGACATGTCTTCTCATTTGTCAGCTTTTTCCACAGCATTCATCCTCTGTAATATATATAATGTAATATATATAATGTTTATATTCATTATTTCAGAAAATAACTTTAATCTCAGTATATATTAGCTGTGAGAGATATTGTATTTCAGAACTGTTGTTAAAAAACTGCTGCTCCACTTTGTTATAATAGCTGTTTATTTTAATGTTGGTTCATTGGGTGATTGTAAATTATGTATCTCACAGTTGGCTTCATACAGATCATGCCAGCATGTCACTCCTAATAAATCTTGGGAAGTTTGTTGAAATTTGGCTCGAGACTCATAAGTTATTTAGTGCAATCACTGGAATCCTGACAGTTGCTTCTTCATTTTATTTCATTTATTTCAGATTTTTGCTGTAACCCATTTTGACTCTTGCTCAGTTGAGAAGATTATCCTCTATATTCCAATGTTCACAATGTGTTCATTTGCAAAGACCAAAATTATATGTATTATGGTAAATTAATCAATCAAGCTAATATTTAACAGAAGATAAAGCAGAATAAGATGATCAAAACAAAGGAATTCATGTATTCCCAGGAACAGCAAAGCAAAAGCATTTAGGACCTCAAGAGATGGAAGGTCCAGAATTTCTCTGCAATACTTCTAGACTGTATCTTGGCACTTTCAAAACTGCCACCACTGTTGAATCTTGTTAAGCATTATCTTTCTGAACATTCTTTCTAGTAAAGGAAAGAAAAATGGATGAGTATGGGTGGAAAAAACTCTCTAAAGTTGAGTTCCCCCAACCGCTAGGCCAAAAAGGGGGAAGACCCCTGAGCGAGCTGAGAAAAGTGGATTGGATGTGGGACTGGACACAAGTCAGTGTCCCAAAGCCTCTGACAGAATCCCTGGGGAGATCCATAGAACAGCTGAGGGAGGAATTTGACCGGTCCACCATTTGGGATGATGGCTCATCATGCTGCCCAAAACAGAGGGGAGTTTTTACAGAGCACTTTGAAGTGAGGAGAAGCAGGTGAGACAACAGCCCTCCTTCTCCACCCACGCCTCCCCCACAAAGCAGGCAGCCCCCTCCCCCTGTGTAAACTAGAGCCGGAGAGGAAGGCCAGCCACCTTAAGCATAGGCTTACAGAGGGGGACAGGGTGAGGGAGGAGCAGTGCTCAACTAACTGCCCGGTTCAGGGAGATATTTGATGGGGACCCAGATCAGCTAGCTCTATTCCTTGACTCAACTGAGATCCACCTAGAATGCTATGGACATCTCTAGCCATTCCCCAGAGCCATGGTGAATACCATTTCTGAGGGGCTAGAGAGAGAAGCAAGATAATGGCTAGCAACCCTCCACAAGAGAAGGGATGTAGATGACTTCCTGTGACTGCCAGATTTGAGGAGGCAGAGGAGGACCTGTATGCGGAAGATGAGCTCAGCAACCTAAAACAGAGAGGGCAACCCATCAAGGAACACATCCATGAATTCAGGAGAATCAGTGGGAAGCTACTCCTTTTGCCTGAGTTCATTTTTTTAGAATCAGCCTGGACAAGCAAATAACCACTTATCGGGACATCCCAAACTGACTTTCTGAGTGGTTCTGAGTGGCCATAAAAGTCAATGAGGCAGCATGCACTAACGGCATAAGAAAGCCACTGGAAACCAAAGAGAGAAGCCAGCTAGACGAGAGACCACCCAGACGACGGGGAACCACAGCACCACAACCAGCCCCAAAACCAGCCCTCCCACAAAGCCCAATTAAATGTTACTGATGTGGGGGATGGGTCACACGGCAGTGGAATGTGCAACCCCAGGCCCAAAACCAAGGCAGGAACCACCACCCAAGGCATGACTCGATCAAGGCCTCAGACATGCCGCCCACACATCCCAGAAGGCCCTTTAGGTTGTAGAGGTCCCTTCCCACCCAGCCAAAGGGGTGGGAACCCCAGACAATGATGACCAGTTGCCAGTTTCCTGTGACAGCAAGGACGAGGATGAAAATGACCCAATGGTGAGTGAACCGGTCTCCCCTTTCATCTTCCCAATATGGCTCACAGCCCCTAAAACAAGGATTCAGGGGACTTTCCAAACCCTAATAGATTCAGGCTGCACTATGTCCCTGATCAACATAACCATGGTCCTGAAACTGGGGATCAGAGCAGAAAGGCTGGCCCACCCTGCCAAAGAGGCGGCCACTAGGGCAGAAGCATTTCATCATACCTGACGGGGAATCCTTGGGGGAGATTCCTCTATTCGAGAGCATGATTGATTAAACCCAGCCCATGAACATGTTTTGTTGAACAATCTGAATTATTATACACCCGGAGGGGTGGGGATAAACAGGGTCAGAGATGATTGTAAATTACATATCTCAGATATCTCAGAGTTGGCTTCATACAGATCATGCCAGCATGTCACTCCTAATAAATCTTGAGAAGTTTGTTGAAATTTGCCTTGAGACTCATGAGTTACTTAGGGCGATTGCTGGAATCCTGACAGTAGCTTCTTCATTTTATTTCATTTATTTCAAATTTTTGCTGTAACCCATTTTGACTCTTGATCAATTGAGCAGATTATCGTCTATATTTCAATGTTCACAACGTCTTCAGTTGCAAAGACCTATGATAAATTAATCAATCAAGCTAATATTTCACAGAAGATCAAGCAGAATAAGATGATCAAAACAAATGAATTCACGCATTCCCAAGAATAGCAAAGGGAAGTGAACACATTTTTATATTTAGGACCTCAAGAGATGAAAGGTCCAGAATTTCTCCTATACTTCTGAAATGTATCATGGCACTTTCAAAACTGCCACCACTGTTGAATCTGGGTAAGCATTATCTTTCTGAACTGCTGGAGATTCAGCAGCGATTCAGAAAGAACTTTTTCTGTCCCTCCTGGACATGGAAAGTGCTAAGGCTGGGATCTTTGGAAACTGTAAATAATTAACCATTCAATTAAATCATAATTAAACCATAGGAGTATTTATAAAGAAGGAAGATTCAACAATACCTTATGTAAGAACAGTAAACATAACTCTTAAAATAGTTGCAAAATTTCAGTGAGGCAATGTGATTCAATCATTATAGCTCTATAAATAGAGTTCTGTGTCCTGTCCCAGGAGTTAGAGTTGATCTAGTACCAATTCCAACATGAAGATCTTTTATGTGCTCTTTGCATGCCTTTTCCTTGTACTACTTCTTGAAACAGGCAAAAAACTAACTTACTGATTATTTAGAAAGGACTGATAATTCTTGTTCTAAACAAGTATGATAATCTTTGAAGGCAGTGTAATCTACTACATATTTCTTGGATCTATCATTCAATCCAAGGCCAGAATTTTTGCAATTTAAGGGATTTAAATTAAATCCTCATCTTTTAGCTAGAAATATCTCAACAATTAGGACCTTTCTTTGCTCTAAAAATAGTTATTAGGGTTGGAATATTGACAATCTGAACTTCCAAACATCTGAAAAATATGTCTTTGATTTTTCTGCTTAATTAAAACTAGATAAACTAATATTATATATGTGTCAAGAAGGGCCTGGAAAAAACAATGTATTGATTCACTATTTTATTTTGGGAGAGTGAGTAAAGAAGGAAAATGTTTATACTATAGTAATCATCACGTGAATTTACTCATACTTATTTGGAAATGGAAATATCTAGAAGTAGATAAATTCTCTTTTTCCAAGTACATATCATTATTTTCTTAATAAAGAAAGCAAAGTATACATACTCCCTTAAGAAAAGCTTGACTCTTGATGATTAATTGAACAACTCAATGTACTTCTCTTTCAGAGCCATTCAAAACTGGTGTATTCTTCCCATTTTCTCTAAAGCTTTTTTGATATCCTGGAGGTTGCTCATGCCAGTCATAACTAACTCACATATGTGCAGTCTTTTAAGAGCAGAAAAGAGCAGCAGTGGAAATATTTTGTACATTAAGGAAAGAGAGGAAAATCCAGAGAAAAATCATGCCCTGAAGTTTAAAAAAATATATCCATTTTACCCCCAAAAAATCTCTATTCAAAACACCTACTAAAGACAGCCATTGTAACCCAAGAATATTTCTTAGTAGTCAAGAATTAATTGTAATACTGGGAAGAAAGAGATATCAAAGCAAGGTGTCCTTTGTAATAAAGCAGATTGTTTCCTCTCAACTACCTCAAAACCTACCAGCCAGTTCTACTCTGGACAGGGTTGAGATTTGGCTTGATTGGTGATTTATTTAGGCTATTGCAGGGGTAACAGTGATAACTGATTCATCTGGTCCAGTGGCGGGATTCAAAAAAAATTATTACCAGTTCTGTGGGCATGGCTTGGTGGGCATGGCGTGGCTTGGTGATCGTGACTTGGTGGGCATGGCAGGGGAAGGATACTTCAAAATCTCCATTCCCACCTCACTCCAGGAGAAGGATACTGTAAAATCCCCATTCCCTCCCCACTCTTGGGGGAAGGTTACTGCAAAATCCCATTCCCTCCCCACCCTACTAACCTGATTTCCAGCTCTGTTCTCCTGTGCAGGGCAACAAAAGAAGACCCAGCTGATCAGCTGGGACTCAGGAGGCCGAGAATAGATTGGGGTGGAGCCAGTCAGAGGTGGTATTTGCCAGTTCTCTGAACTACTCAAAATTTCCAACCGGTTCTCCAGAACTGGTCAGAACCTGCTGAATATCACCTCTGATCTAGTCAAATGAAACTGCTTGAAAGCACAGGAATTCTTAGCAGTGGTGATAGAAAAATGAAAGAAAAATGCGTGTAAATAATAAAGTATCTTTATTCATCATTAACTTGTCTCATCTTGTCCTTTTCACAGTGAGTGCCGGTGAAGCTTGTTTTCAATGAGGAGGAGCGTGCTTTAATCCTCCCTGTCCTAATGTCCTCTACTTTATTGGACACCGGGATTGTTACGGCACAAAAATTTGCTGTAAACTGTAAGAAAATCCTTTCCTAATAGAGATATCACAAATGTAGATTGGGATAATGTGCCTGATATTGTTTGCATTCACAAAGCATTGCAAGGCATTTACAGGAAGTGTGTTTTGGAGTTCAGGAGGCAGAAAAAATGTTAAATCCACTTATATTAACCTATTATTTTATATCATTTCAATAGAGCATAAAGAAAATAATGCCATCTCCATCTACTGCCCTGGATATCTTCAACAACTGGCCAATGACCTGACTTCACCGTGTGCTATCACTTTATCTTTCTTTATATAATCCATCAGACTCTAAAAATGCATTAAAGTAAAACTTGGGAATTTTTCCTTGAAATACAGTTAAATGAGCAAATTTAGTTGTGTGATTTTTTTTTTAACATGGGCTCGGGGCATTATATTCATGTGACTGCATGGCTCTTTCTGTGTGCGTTTGTATATGTATGTATACCTGCATGAACATAAAGCTTTATTTACATTTCAGTGTGGAAGACATTCTCCATTCTATACCATAAATTCGCATATTCTCATTATTTCCCCATATTTATTTATTCAATGCCTCAAGTATTAATCACAGATCACTGACAAAAACATTTAAAATACCAATAATTAGTAACTATCAATATTATTGATATTATTCAATATTATTGATAGTTACTAATTATTGGTATTTTAAATGTTTTGTTTGGTTTTTTTGTTTAGCTCATCCACCACTGTTATACACTGTTATACACTGGCCAATTATGGAAGAGAATCTTCTTTATCTAATGGAACAAGGTCAGCCTAAAGTTTGTCAGGCTATCCTGAAGCATCTAGCATTATTAATAGGAACAGAGACAAAATATGACCCTTCTGCAGACAATGTTGTAAAAAGGACAATATAACTGCATATGAAATCAACCTGGACAGTCAATACCAGGGCAGATTTGACTGGCCATATGATCATTATTAGGATAATTTGAGCATTTCTCCTGCAAATGAGAACTCTGAGTAACTCTGAGTTCAATAATCTAGTTTTGTTTTCTTGGCTGTCCACAACGTGCTTCAGATATCCAATATCAACTTTAAAGTTGTCAATAATCTTCAATATTGCATTTACTCACTGTAGGGACACGAGTGATAACATCCCCTCTTTGCATTTCCGATTCTACAAGTTAATATGCCTCTGTGCATACTAACTCATACAGTCATATCACAAGTTATTAATAAATCCAGATTGATTAATGCTTTGCTGAATTAGGAGATTGAAACACATAAACACAACTGAAAGGTGGCAGCAACAGTCATATTTCAGTTCAGACTGAAGCGGAAGAATGCTCTATTCTAGCCTTTTTCAGAAAAAAAAATACGTCAAAACAAGGATTTCATGTTCAGAAATAACGGTGAGATACCTATGGTCCCAGGAAACCTCATGTCCTCTGATGCAACATGCTATGAAAACATGGAAATATGGATAAACCAGAAGACCTCAGCTGACTTGAAATTTAGCAATCACAATTCCAAAGTTTAAAAGCAAACATTAGAACAGGCAGTTGCTTTTCAAACAAAATTCAAGCTCAGGGTGAATTCAAGGACTAGAGAATTTGAAAATGAGTGCTGCAAAGTTATTAGACTTGATAATATTCATAGTTTCCATCATGATATTTCATCTTGCTGTTGAAATGTGATATCAATGGAATTATTGGTCAGGAATCCCTGGAAGTCAACAATCAAGAATTAATGTGTAACTAACAAGGATTTCACCATAAATGGACAAATTCTCCTAAGTTCAGTATTTACATTTCACCATAAATGGACAAATTCTCCTAAGTTCAGTATTTACATTTTCACTATCCTTTTACTGGTAATAATAATGGAAATGATAAATCCTGTCCTTACTCCTTTACTATTGAAATCATCCTTCCCAAACAGCTGTGTTCAAGATATGAAGAGGCTTTTCAGTGTATTGTTTTAAATGGATTAGGTTTGTAATTAATTGGTTATTTTTAAGGAAGAAATGTCATTTCAGTACTTTGTGAAAGCCAGTAGCCTGATTCCATGTGTCCAGTATGGTGATCAGAAAGAGCTGGGATTACTACTACAATTTTGCAACTATTTTTAAGAGTCACATTACTTTAGATAAGGTATTGTTGTATTTTCCTTTTTTTGAAATACTCCTGTGGTTTGGCTTTTGCAAATGTCTTTGGAAAAACAAGATATTTATGTGAATGGTAATTATTTGTGGTTTCCAAAGATCTCAGCACTTGCCATGTCCAGGAGAGGAGGCTCAAAATTCTTTCTCAATTGCTGCTGAATTGAAATGTGTACACCGCCCCTTTACTGTTCTTAGGAATGCATGGATTTCTTGGTTTTGATCATCTAGTTCTGCTTAATTCTCTGTGACATTAAATATTAGCTTTATACTGCCTGTAGTAGTGGCTGTATGGATTTGGAGCATATCTCAGCAGTTTTTGATAATCTTGACTATCAAGAGTGATTCTCCTTTTCACCTACATTTTCTCCCTTGCTCATAGCTTGACAAAAAAGGGGGAAGAGATTGTGGAATTGAATTCTAAGGTGGGAGTTTTGGTATCTAGGTAATTGAGGCATCTTTGGAAGTTTGCAGGGACAATGAGTTTGGCTAACTGTTTTCCCATTTTAAAAAATGACCAGAAGTGATTGGTGAACGTTTTGGGCTATAGGTGGATCGGAGGAATATGGTAAATAAACCATGCCAGTGTTTGTGCAGGAAATCAGAGCTGGTTTTGCTTCTTCTGTGTCATTGTAGATTTTCATTAAAGTATTATACTCCTAGTAAATCATGTCCCAGGCATATCATTTTCTGGAAATGCCAACTGGACAGCTGACATTGATAATGATATTCTTTTGCTGTAGTGACTGGAAATAGTGGGCACCATTTTATAATGATTCTCTTAATTTTTCAAAAGCTGATTGTAGTCAGTGTCCATTGTGTATGTAAAGCATGAGTGACTATGAAAAAAGTCATCTGATCTAGGAAAGGATATGATGGACATGGTAGCTATCATCTGCCATTTAAGCAGGAGCTTTGAGTGCAAAAGCATTGCCTAGTCATAAGATAAAGTCTCTACTCCCAACTCATGAAGAAAGTAAAATGTCATGATTAACAGTATAAAAAACAGAGAGAAGTCCAGAAAGATGGAAAAGAGTGTTACAGTATACCTCTGCTCAGTCTCACTACAAGTTATCCTCAAAAAAATCATATCATTCCATTTACATTTTGGATAGGTAGATAAGTGGTTGCCTCATTTTGGAACAACAATGTTATCTCAACATAGAGCAATTCTGTAAACCTCTATAGCAGGGGTGCCAAGGCCTGCAGGCTGAATCTGGCCCACGATGAGGTCAGATATGGCCCATGTGGCCATCCTGGAAACTGCAAGAGGCCAGCCCGTGTCATTTCAGCCTGGCCCACACTATCCCAGGGTGCTTCTCACTCAGCTACTTTCCTTCTTTGTTCTTCCTGCTCCACTTCCTCCTTTAGACAAAAACTGTGCTTTTCATCTGGCCATTGCAGCTCAGTGCCTGGGATTTTTGGACAGTGGTAGAGGGATGGTCAATTCCCATTCATGACACAGCGGAGAAGATGGAAGGCAATCCCCCCAACCAGAGTAAACCAGCCTGGAAGGTGTGGGGTGGGAAACCGAGCAGCACCAAAAGCAGCTGAAGGCACATTGGCTGTAGTTGCCCCACTCCCTGCCTCACCTCACCTCATCCCACAGGATAAGCCTCCTGCCCCACCCACCAGAGACCCCTGGATTCCCTCCCCAACCCTGCCCAGTCACTACAGGCACCACACTTGTAAGCTCTATTAAGATGGCCACACCCCAGGCCATGTCCAGTTGGCTGTGACCACCCCAGCCATGCCCCATCACCCATAGCCCCTTGAGGAAAAACCACAATGCTTAATGAAATTGAGTTTGACACCCCTGCTCTATAGCGTCGAAAGTTGCAATCTCCCAAGGACACAGATTGCAATTGCAATTCCATACTTCAACCTGCACAAGGACTAAACAGTCACACTTTGTGGAAAAAACAGAGTTGGAATAAAAATTTGAAAACTGATACGTACAGCACATTCCTTTCTCCAGAGTGAAGGGGCTACCACTTCATCTCTTTTGGAATATTTGCATCACATTTTTTTACTACAAAGCAGTGCCATCCCACCATACTTATTTCTTGACACTGATCATTCTGATTGATTTAGTGACTATGTGCCACCAAGTCAGTTTTTATTCCTAGAATCCATACAAATATATTTTCCTTCACATGATAGTGGTTAACCTGGTCTTCTAGCTGTTTTAACTGTGCAACATGACCATCTAAGTGAATCCATCTAATCTTCAGCTGGTTGTTTTCTTCTCCTCTTTCCTTCTAACTTCTTCAGAATTAGAGCCTACTCGAAAGAGCTGTTTTCATATTAATCAGTTCTGAGATAATGGCCAGGGAATAACAAGGTGAGACAAGCAGTTGCCAATGGTTTATTAATGCTAACAGTAAACAGCTCAACCGACCATATGGCAACAACAAGCAGGGAGCTTGACAGCTCTTATATACTAGCTGCTTCAACCAGGATAGAGGATAGAGGATAGAGTCCTCTGTCTGCTCCAGACTGGAGTGAAGACTTTGGACATGACACCCCTTTCCACCTTGATTGTGCAAGCATAGTCTTGTAAGTGTGCAGGCCGGCGCCAGACTTGCCCCGACCTTTGCAGCTCAGTCTCCAGAGGAGAACTTCTCTCTGTTGGATGTTGGGGAGCTGTCAGCTGGGCTTCCTCCTCAACTAGACTCTGCGATGCTGGAATCATGCTCAGGGTGACAGTTATGGTTGGTTCCGTCAATGGCCGGAGCAGCATTGGTTCAGTCAGTTCCTGGCGTCTGGCAAGCTTATAGCCGACCAGGCTTGTGGTTTGGCGATCATGGGTGTGTCATCTAGCTGGTGTGCTCTGGAAAATCCCCTCCTTTTAATTGATCTATATGCCATGTCCATATTTGGCCATCCTCTAATTTGGCCTTATAAGAGCACAGCCCAGTTACCTCTACACTGGTGGCAGGTAACCACAAAGGATTTCCTGTGAAATTCCTTGCATATACCCAGTCTCCCTCCTGAAACTTTCTTGTGTTCCTGCAGAGTCTAGGGGCTTTTCTGGGGAGTACTCAGGATGCAGATGATACTACCCTATTGGATCTCATTACAGGTGGAGACGAAACAGCATATGGGGGGGGAGGTTCAAAAATTATCCTCATGGTGCCTAGAAAACAACCTGTACCTAAACATTAGCAAGACAAAGGAGATGGTGTTAGACTTCGGAAGAAGAGAGAGGAACTCACCTCACTTTACATTGAGAGGTGCTGTGTGGAAATAAATTCCTCCTTTAAATTCCTGGAAATCTACCTAGCAAAGATCTCACCTGGAAAACAACCCAGGTGGCCAGAAAGCCCTTAGAAGAGTGAGGAAAATTCTCAGGGATGACTCAAACCCTAGTCAGCACTTCTTCACTCTCCTACCATCGGGTAGGAGATATAGAAGCATAGCCAGCCGCACCAACAGGCTGAAGAACAATTTCTACCTGTGAGCTGTCAAGACTTCTAAATGGAAAATAACTTGATGTCAACATAGTATGACATATTGGCGGGGCTGGCGCATTGTGCAACAAGATCACGTAGGGTAATAAGATTGGGTCTGGGTTAGTGACTTCTGTCCTCACTGTGAGTTGTGTGTGTATGGGGTGCACGAAGGGAGGCTCAGCTAATCCCATTGTACACATGTCGTACCCTGACAATAAAGGTAATAATAACCATGAGTTCAAGTCCTAACTTAGCCATGAAAGCAGGCTGGATGACCTTGGGCTCATCACAGGGTTGTTGTTGTGGGGAAAATAGGAGGAAGTTGTGTTGGATATGTTTGCTGCCTTGAGTTATTTGTAAAAAAAAATAAAGGTGAGCTATAAATAAACAAAACATTTTCTTTGGAGTCTAGAATATTTATCCAATCTTTCCTCCATGAATATTGCCTCCCTTCCTAATTCATCTACAATAAGCTTGTGAGGCTGAAAAATAGCAAGTGGACCAAGATTCTTCAGTAGTGTTCATGGTTGTGTTAGTTTATTTATTTAGTGTATGGCAAATACATGGACTTACAATGGTTCAAATGTTAAAAAACAGACATTGGGTTGGGCATTTGATGGGCATCTGAACACAATGTGATGGATATTTTGTTGAGGAGCACCACAGTCACACAGAGGGGTAGAGACAAGACCCCACTTCCTGGCAGACACCATGTTGGGTATGGATCCTGGTCAGAGTTATACTGGAAAGCAGATCCTTCTTCCACATGGTATCGTATGCTGCAATAAGGTAGATGGACACAGTTGTGGTTTTTAAGCCTCGTTAGAAACTGGACTCACTATGTCCTGTTAAGCTCAGCACCTGATATCCGTTGCCATGTGTTAGTATTTATACTTCATACTGTAATTATCATACAACCCTGACTTTTAAGGAGCAGATGGGACCTTGTGAATATAAATGGAACTTATTCCTAGATAAATGCCTGCTTAACTATATTATTGAACTATACTACAATGAAAGTAAGAACTTTATATTAGTGTTGATATATTATGTATTCAAAACTACTAAGAATAAAAATGGAAATATTATACCAGTGGGGGGGGAGAGTGTAATCTATTAAAGGGTGAAAATTATAGGACTTATTGCTTCAAAACAGCCGACTATTTTTATTGGAGAGCTCAAGTCCCTGAAAATCTGATTTTATTTTATTATTTTAATTTTGTGAAACAGTAAAACAAACAAGTTTAAGGAATGTCTTAGGCTTCACTTGGCACTTCAGACAAGCCAAGAAGTCAAGAATGTCCTCCACACAGAGATAATCAGTCCTATTGATGCCATTACTAGAGAATAATCTATATCATTCACTTTTAGCTCCCAGAGATTTTTCCATCTAAGTATTTATGGCAATTTCTATGGTTAAAAAAATGTTTGAATTGCTCAATCTATAAACCTGCTAATGCACAACATGTATTACATCTCAGTTTATGAATTTCCTCTGGTGAAATCATTCACACTGCATCACATGCAATATCTAGAGATGACACAAGATGCAGAAAATGGGGAAAGAAAGATAACAACTGAGATTGATTGTACAACTTTTGTTTTGTTCTCAGAAACAAACACATTACAAAATGAGATGAGGCGGCTGGCTTGGTTGCTCAGGCTTTATTTAAGCTTTGTGCGCTAACAACGCAGTTTAAGCTCAGCCATGAGGCAATAGCTGTTGCCCTGTTTGACAGCTCCTTTTACACTGAGCTGTCAAACTGGTAACCAGTTAGGTTGTGGCTGGGCACTCCCTGCTGGATCGAACCAGAGGGAGAACTTGAAGACACAACAACTTTATTCCTGTATCTGCAGCAAGAGAGACCTACAATTCAGAGCTAATATTCAGCAGGTTCTGACCAGTTTTGGAGAACCGGTAGCGGAAATTTTGAGTAGTTTGGAGAACCAGCAAATGCCACTTCTGACTGGAGATTTTACAGTATCCTTCCTCTGCCACGCCCACCAAGCCACACCCACAGAACCGGTAGTAAAAAATTTTTGAATCCCACCACTGTTACAGTTGTGTTGTTATTCTCTTCTGCAGCTGTGTAGACACAACACAGACCATTCCTCGACTTGCAGACAGCTGATAATGTACTTTTACTGAAATGATGACATTCTTCAGTACTGCCTTTAGAGCAACGGTCACCAACTGGTGGGCTGCGGCCCACTGGTGGAACGCGAAAATTTTTTGGTGGTCCGCAGAGAAATGCCACCCCAAAGCAACCACCCAAGGAATTAATCCAGGCTGCAGGGGAACACAAGGCTGTGCTGCCCACATGGCCCAGGATCACAAGGCTTGCATCGCTTGCATTAGGAACAACACCACTGCACCATATCTTTCAAAAATCCTGGAGCACTGTGGAACTACCAGAGGACTGGAAAAGAGCTGATGTGATTCCCATCTTCAAAAAAGGGAAAAAAACAGACCCAGGAAACTATATAGACCAATCAGCCTAACATCAATACCCGGGAAGATACTGGAAAAGATAATTAAAAAACAGATCTGCCAGCATCTAGAAACAAGTAAAGTAATAACTAGCAGTCAGCACGGGTTTGTTAAGAACAGACATGCCAAACCAATCTTATTTCATTCTTCAACACAGTGACTAAATTAGTAGACCAGCAGAGTACTGTGGACATAATATATTTAGATTTCAGCAAGGCATTCGACAAAGTAGACCACAACCTACTTCTTAGTAAGCTAG
>JANHFN010311947.1:0-14597 GCA_032468175.1 Toxicocalamus goodenoughensis
GTGAAATTTGGGGGAAGAGAGCTGGGGACCAACTCTCCCCTCCCATCTCTGGGCACCCAGGCCCTCCCTGCCACCTCTGGATCTAGCCACCCCAGCAGGCAGGAATGGTGGCAAAATGGGACCTGGCAGGTAAGCCCCCCCCCCCCACCTGCAAACTGCATACCGATTTGGTGGAGGAGGCTCCTCTCCAGGGCCCCCAGAATGCTCCTCTTGTAGCCTGCAGGCCAAGTGACCAGGAGGCCCAGCCCTGGCCTAGGCAGGGGAGAGCTTTGGAGCAGGCTGCCTGGCTGTTTTGCTCCCCCTCCTGGCCCAAGCCAAACTTTGAGCCGGAGGAGGGCCTGAGCTTTGGGCTCACGACTCTCCCGCCAAGGGGGGCTGCATGGAATCTGCCAGGAGCCCAACCTGGTTCCCCATCTGCTGAACTGGCTCCCGGGGGGGCGTTGGTCCCCCGGAGCCTGGAGGAAGCCCCCAAAGCCACCTCTGGAGGGGCTGAGTGCCACCAGCACCCTTCGCCTAGGGAAGCAGAGGCCCCCCAGGACACAGGCAGGGCCTCCCCTGGAACCAATGCAGAGTCACCTGCTGCTTCCAATGCCGGGGGGGGGGGGCTGAGGAGGTAATGCAGCTCCCCTCCTTGGCCCAGCCCCATTTCTGTGACACGCTGGTCCCTTTCAGCTGCCCCACCTGGAACCGCCAGTCTGTGCACACACTCGTCGCACCCATACATGCCAGCAGCTGCCTGAAGGACCTGTCTCCCAGCCCCCCAGAGCCCCACATTGGGGGGGGGGGGTCACTGCCTCCGCTGGCTGTCCAGGAGCTCCATGCTGATACACAGACTGGCTAGGCCTGGACTCCAGCTGGACCAGCCTCCCAGGCTCCTGGCCTGCCCCAGGGAGGAAGGGTTGTCTGGACTGAGGCTGGGAACCAGTCAGCCTTGGCCCCGTTTGAGCAAGACTGGCCAAGCGGGGAAGGGAAGAAGCCTCAACTCTGCCCGGGGATCCCAGCGCCAATCATGGCAAACCCTCATTACTCCTGCAGGGCTGTAATTAAATGCTGGCTTCTTCCTGGGCCCTGGCAGCTGCTCGGCTCTACTGCTAGCCCATCTCCTCCCTGCCCTGTGCCGAGGCCGTGCCCGCTGTGCCCCCTCTCCCGACGAGCCTGACTCAGCCTGCAAAGAAGGGGGTGGGGGCGGAACTGGCATAGGGCTGGGGGGAGGCTGAACCCCTCCCTCAGGCCAGGCCGGCCCTCCACTCCCTTCCATTCTCATGCCTTCCCATGAGCTCAAGGGGCAAGACGACGCAGAGCAGATGCCAGCTTTCCTCTGACAGCAACTGCCACCCGCACAGGCCACGTTCCGCAGAGGTCTTTCTATGACTGGCTTGCTTCTGGGGACCCTCCCTCTGCCAGGAGTCCCCTCTCCAGTTTGGATGATGACTCCCCCTCCCCCACCAGATCTGGTCCTATTGATGAAAGTTTTTCACAAATAGATATAAACAAGACTTTCGCCCCCAAGTAATCTGGTTATTGGGGACTGTGAACACTAAATGCCCATCTGGCATTGGGTCCCCTGCTTGACTGGGGGGGGTGGTGGACTAGAAGATCTCCAAGGTCCCTTCCAGCTCTCACGCTCTATGTCCTGTCTGAAATTTTCATTCCCACTTTAGGTGCAACGCTCAGTGTTCCTATTTTTCCAAGAAATTGTCTACCATTTTGCAAACTAAGCCAGTATTAAAACTTACTCATCCAATCAATGAGGGGCTCAATCCCCAGACAGGGGCGTGTCTGCTCCCCCCCAATTAAGTGAGAGTCTTTCAAAACGGGGGACTTTCTAACTTTATGACTGTCCATCACTTTCAGGGGAAGAAACATAACCCCCAGGAGGCCGTAACATGTCATAAATACAGTAAGAACAGAGGAAAGTACAATTTAACACTTCAGGCTAACAGCAATAACACGTTATAATAAAAGTGAATCATTGTTTAAAAATAATCCCTTAATGGCCTGGGGAAGCAGAGGGAGGCCAGGAGGAAGGGGGGGCCTCACCCTCACTGCTTAGTCCCAAGGAGAAAATGAGCCCCAGAATCAGGGGGGCTCAAATCTTATTCTGCCCCCATCATTACACCTGGAGGAAGTTGGGGGGGGCGGGGGGGGGAAGAGGGCTGGGAGCACATAAAAAAGGGGAGGGTTTCCTGCAGGTGAGCAGAGAGGCAGTAAAAGGACACTTCCAGTCTTTGGCTCTGATGAAAGGCAGATAGTCCTTGACTTACACCGGTCTATTTAGTGACCGTCCATCCCCATGGCCACGTGATCAAAGCTCAGGTGCTTCACAACTGGTTCCCTTCACTGTGAGAAGAAAGTAGTAAAACTCACTTAAGGGCCGTCTTCCTTAGCATCAGAAATGTCGGGGGTCAATTGTAGTCGTAAGTAGAGGACTACCCGTGTACCCTAGAATGCTGAAGGAACAGGGGGAAGAGCTGTGGGGCTCTCAGTCATCTCTCAGGAGTGGCAGAGGGTTGGAGAAAAGGGGAGAGAGCGTGTACATAGCTCTCCTCCTTGAGCAGCCTAAGCTCAGCCCTCGAAAGATACCGCAGCAGCAGACGCTGTTTGGGGTCCCCTCCAATGATGACATCAGCCACAGAGAAGACCCCCCCCCCCCCGTGAAACTTGTTTGGTGTGAATCTTGCTTAGGATTTCTTGTACCTCCACAGATCACAGGCACCCAAAAAACGAGTTAAGCCAAGGCCCAGGCTGAGCACAGCAGTATTGGGGACTAAGGAAAATGAGGGCTGCCAGCCTGGCCAACCTTGCTGGGGCCTCCCGTGGACCATGAGTTGGCAAACATCCCTGGGAGGTGCCAGTCGTTCACAGAATGGTCTGCTTCCAAGAGGGCTTCAAAGGTGGCCATCATGTATCGCTCCAGGTGGTCCACCCAGAAGACCGGGGGGACAAGGGGGTGTGTGTGCCAAGGGAGTCATTTGACCCACATTCTACCCTGTCTTCTCACACAACGGGACTGAATTGAAGTCCTTTGTGAGTTTCCACCAGACATTTCTTCGCAAAGGGATCCGACGGGGGACGGCAACCTCCCTCCAAGCCAACCATGATTCCACATGGACTGAACACCACCCGTCAGCCTTGGATTTTGTGAAAACCCAGCCATCTCCGTCTCCCTCCCTCCCTCCCTCTCTTGACTCAGTGGCCACCTGAAATGCCTCCCAGGGGGAGGGAAGGAATGGCCTTGTGGGAGGAAGGAGGAGGAGGCAAACCACCCAGGAGGGACTTCCAGAAAAGACACCTCAACCCTAAGAAACGGAAGGTTGAAACTCGGAATAAACCCACCTGGGTTTTGTCTGCTGTGTGATGGAGCCTATGGAGGCTCTCAATCATTCAGGTCATGGGGCCCTCAAAGATGCTTTCCCAAAAGGCAACTGGACTTTCTTGGTTTTTAAATTCCTTTGAAAACATTTCGCTTTTAATCCAAAAACCTTTCTCAGAACTGAAGAAGCTTCTTGGATGAGAAGTGAAATGTTTTCAAAGAAAAAACCACCCCCAAGAAAGTCCAGTTGCCTTTGGGGAATATATGATTGGAGACGCCTCTAAGCTCCCTTGGATCTGGTCCTCCGCAGCTCCAGAGGTTCCAGACGTTAAACCTGCTTCTTCCGTGCCTCCTCCTCCTCCCCTGGTCTCCCTGCCTCTTAATTCCCACCTTCCTTTCTCTCATCAGCCACTAGGACCTGCTGGCTCCTTTCCCCAAATCCCACTGAAAGCAGACCGGGAGGCTGGGCTGAACAAGTCCCCACGCAGGACAGCACAAAAGCGGCCCCATCATCGCCCTGTCGCAATGAAACCAGGCAGCCCTATAAATAACATCAGGCCACATCCAGATTGTGGCCGGGGCCCACGCAACATGCTAAGACAACACTGAGTGCCACCAACAGGAAATATTACCCCTATCACCTCCCAGGTCCCTTACAAACAAGAAGCCAACTCTGAAAAGGGCCACGGGGGACATGGAAGCAGCCTTCCAGGATTTGAGGGGCTGCCACCAAGAGGAGGGGGGGGGCGACCTATGCTCCAAAACGCCGAAAGGCAACACGAAAGCAATGGACGGAAACTCATCAACCTGGAACAAAGGAGAAATTTCCCGACGCGGGAAACAATCAATCAGGGGGACAGAAGTTGCCTTCAGAAGTTGGGGCTGCTCCATCCCGGGAGGCTTTCAAAGGGAGCCTGGACAGCCATTTCTCTGGAATGGTCTAGGGCGAGGGCCTTCAAATGTGGCCAGTTGAAGACTTGGGGACTTCCACTCCCAGAATCCCTGAGCTAACATGACAGGAGGAGGAATTCTGGGAGTTGAAGTCCCCAAGTCTGAAAGCTGTCAAGGTTGAAGGCCCCTGGTCTAGGCTCTCCTGCTTGAGCAGGGGGGTTGGACTAGAAGACCTCCGAGGTCCCTCCCGACTCTCTTATGCCATGAATCATGAGGAAAAGAGGCAAAGCCGTTCTCAGACTTCTACATCATTTCAGTCCGATGGTCGGTCCAGAGACTGCAGATGGGCTGAATTCAGGCCGGGTGTCCATCTTGGGCAGGCAGGCGAGCTGAGTTTTTAAAAGAAGGGGCCCGATCCAACCCTCCTTCCAGTCTTCCAAGAGGAATGTGCTGCTCTTTTAGCAAGAATACAAGAAGATCTTTGCAGAATTCCCATGACCTCCCAACACCCCAAGGGAGGGGGAGGCTCCTCTGGACTGGTGACCCAAGGGGGGAGCATAGGGTGTGGACTCCCCTCCCCGGCCAACCTCTGCAGAGTTTTGGGGGCTGCCAAGGACGGACCTGGAGGGAGGGAAAGGAGGAGCCCCCCGCCAGCATCTCAGAGACGTTGGTCTTAACTGGCTTGACCCCGGCAAGGCCCAGCCATGCCCCTGCTGCATTGGTCCCCAGGGCCTGGCTGTTTAGGGGCCGCCCCCCTCGGATGGGAGCCACGTCTGCCCAAGGCCCGGGCTGGGGAAGAGCCTCCAAGAGCCCCTTTCCTTCAGATGATTTTAAGCTCCTTTCTACTTTGTTCTGTGTTCCGATTTCAATGGGAGCTGCCTTGAGCAGCCAGTCAGCAGACTGAAGGGTGGGAATAAGTCACATGAGCACGTAAGTAAGCAAGGAAACATTTATGTAAGGTTTACTTATTTGTAACCTGCCATTGTTATATTTTTTTACAAATAACTCTAGGGTGTCAAACTCGAGTTCATTGAGGGCCTCGTCAGGGTTGTCTTTGACCTGGGGGGGAAGGGTCTGGGGGGGCTAGCTCAGCATCACTCCTGTCCAGGGCCCCTGGGGTGGCCGGAGCTCTCCTTTCGGCTGCCACAGCCTCTGCAACCCTCTGCCAGTGGAAAGGAGCTCGGGAGTCTGTTTTGGCTGGCAGAGGCACCCCGGGGTGGTCCTTTGCTGTTTCCAGGGCAGCCCCACAGGCCAGATCTAAGTGCCCTGCGGGTTCAGGCCCCAGCCCTGCTCTGGCTGATGAACATACCCAACCCGCCTTCCTTTTAATAAAGGGGCTGACCTGAGGGGCCCTGGGTGCTCTCGGAGCTTACTTTCTTGCAGGCCTTCCATGACCCAAAGTAATGCTTGGGTAGCTTCCTTCCTTCCTTTTCCTCACAGCAACAACCCTGTGAGGTGGGTTGGGCTGACACCCAGCTGGTCTTCATGGCTATGGCAGGACTTGAACTCATGGTCTTCCTTTTGCTAGCCTGGTGCCTTAATGATTAGACCAGGGGCTCTCTCCAAACTTGTGGACTTCAATCCCCAGAACCCCCCAGCTGGCATTCTGGAGTCCACCTGCCTGCCCCAGACCAAGCTGGCTGCCTTCATTTAATGTCCCTTGGATAAATTGGTGGAAAGCATTAGCCTACAAAAGATCCGATGCACAGAGTCAGTGCTCCTGCCAAATGAGGCTCCAGATGGCTCCTTCAAAGGAGCTTCAGAAAGCTGACAGGTACAGGTGGCCGAGCTGCTTACGAGGATTTTCCACCCTGCTTGAGAAGGGGGGGGGTTCAGGTGGCTTTTTAGGGCTCTCGCCCAAAGACATTTCCCCCCTCGGAGCTGCTTGTCTGCAAAGAGGGCGAAAGGGAAACAAAGGCCCAGCCAGCTCCATCATGCAGAAGGCTGTAGCATCTCCTGGGTGAGGACAGGCCACCTTGCTTCCCCAGGTGACTTCCTGGTCATGAAGCCTTTCACGTGACGTGATGGCCGGTTGCATAACAAGCTGAGGGGAAAATGGCAGCGCTTGGAAAGGGAGCATCTTGCCTCCCCGCCCCAAGCACCCCACCTGGAAATACTCCATCCAGTTTTGGTCGCCACAATGTAAAAAAGAGGTTGAGACTCTGGAAAGAGGGCAGAGAAGAGCCTTGAAGAGGATTAGGAGGTTGGAGGCTAAAACAAATGAAGAACCGTTGCTGGAATTGGGCAGGTTTAGTTTAATGAACAGGAGGATTAAGGGTGACAGTCTTCCAACATCTGAGGGGCTGCCCCCAAGAAGAGGGAGACAAGCTATTCTCCAAGGCCCCTGAGGGCAGGACAAGAAGCAATAAGGATGGAAACTAACCAACGAGAGAAGCAACCTGGAACTAACGGGGAATTTCCTGACAGTGGGGACAATTAACCAGCAGAACTGCTTGCCACCAGAAGTTGCGGGTGATCCAACACTGGAGGTTTTCAAGAAGAGACTGGACAGCCACTTATCCAGAATTGTGCAGGGTCTCCTGTTTGAGCAGGGGGTTGGACTAGAAGACCTCTAAGTCCCTCCCAACTCTGTTGTTCTGCCTTGTGGCTGCTTGGAAAGGTAGTAAATGAGCCCAGGTTGCCACTCCAGCAAACAAAGCCACCAGGGCCCTCTGCCACCTGGAAGGGCAAAGGTGGATGGGGTGGGCATGACAAGCCATCATGGAATAGGTCACACAAGACAAAACCCTCCTGGCTCAAGGCAAGAAAAGCGATGCCCACGGAGGGAAAGAGCCAGGGAGGAGCAGAGCCTGGGTCCTTAACCCTAACGTGGACTCAGGTTGCAGGCAGGCAGAAGCATCCCAGCATTACGCCAGCCCAGGGGTTGGGTCTGCATGGTTTGAAACAAAAGCAGGGGATGGCAGAGGGGAAAAGCTGGACGGGAGCAGGGAGAAATTTTCCCAGAGGCTACTGTGCAATGGGGTGTGTGTGTGAATCAGCATTGCCTAGAGCAGCACAGGGACCCCTGCAGAGGAGCCACTGACCCCAAAGGAAGAGGAAGGGCCCCACCAGCAGCAGGCAGCTTTTCTGGGCAGCTGGGCAAATCCAGGCCGGTTGTGCTGAGGTGGTTGTGGCCCCCAGTGGAGCAGGCTGTGGGCGCAGGGGGCCCTGCCTCTCCTGTGCATGAGGCTGGTGGAGAGGCTGGAGGAGGGAAGGGGAAGAGCATCAGGGCCAGGCCAAGCAGCTGCTGGAGCCAGGGGGTGGAGCACCTGGGACAAAGGGGGACTTCAGGTGTCCCACAATTAAGGCTGCCTCAGTGGATGCCAGCCCCAGTGGGGCATGTGGAGTCCCACTTCATCCCAGGTGCTCCACCCCCTGGCTCTGCAGTAGCTGCTTGGCGTCAGTGAATGCCAGGCCAGGCCAACTCCAGGGTTTGGTTTGTGTGTGGCTGGTTATGCTTTTAATGCGTTTAGGTCTGCTGAAGTGATCCTATTGCTACATGCTTTTTGTTCTGTTTCTTGCCAGAAAATAAAACAGCAAAGCCCCCAAGTTTGGTGCAAGGGAATCTTCCGGAACAGGGGTCTCCAACCTTGGCCACTTTAAGACTTGTGGACTTCAAAGCTGGCTGAGGAATTCTGGGAACGGAAGTCCACAAGTCTTAAAGTCGCCAAGGTTGGAGTCCCAGGTGGACCTGTCAGCCGGCTGGGGATCTCGGGCACCGGAGAACTGGCGAGATGGCAGGACCGTATGTCACGTCTAGAGGCGATACCTTTTCACCCGGGCAGGGTTTCCCAAGTGGTCGAGGGTCTGCGTGGATGGCATGCCAGCCAGAGTCCCATTCGTGAGGTGGGCAGCCGTACAAATGGAAGGAATGAGCAGAAAAGCAGCTGAGCTAATTGGGTGCCCAAAGATGCCAGAAGCAGGGAAGCGGTGGGGGGGCAGGTGGGGTCTCTGTGGGCCACCTGGAGCAAGGCTGGGGGGGAAGGATGGGCAAGAGGCAACCCCCAAAGGAGAGAGGGGAGGAGGAGGGGGCTGGGGACGCAGAGCAGCAATGGCCTCTCCAATCCATTTTAGTGTCTGACCTGCCCACAAGGGAGCTTCTTCCCAAGCAGAAGCTCTTCATGTCAAAAGGGGTGGCCGACCAAGCAAATTGCATGGAAGACATGGAGTAGCCATGGGGGGGGGGGGAGCCATAGATGCTGAAGCCCATCATCCACTGCCAGGAACCCCTTGGAAACCCTCAAGCTGAATGGTTGAAAAAGATGAAGACCCCTCCCACCAAGAGATGGACAGGGGTCAAGAACCAATCAGAGTCTGGGGTCAGACCAGGCCCCGACTGCTGCTAGCCATGGCCGTCTCAGTGGGTGGCCTCATTCCTCCCCCCCCATCAGTCCTGCTCAGGTCACAGAGGGGGGCATCTATCCTGTCAGCCTTGGGGGCTTCCTGTCCCCCAAAGCCCCTTCTTCAAGCAGCCACCTGAATGGATTGCTAGAATGGATGACAGAATCGCCTTGCCGCTCTCTCACAGAGTCCTAGGGCTGGAAGGGACCTCGGAGGTCTTCTAGTCCAGCCCCCGGCTCAAGCAGGAGACCTTTAGCACTCTGGAGGAATGGTGGTCCTGTCTTTTCTTGAAAACCTCCCCTGATGGAGCAGCTTTGCGTCCAGTGAGTCCCTAGTGGTTTGTTCAGGAAGCTGTGGCTAAATCAAGCCAGCACCCCCCCCCCCCAAGAATTCCTTGGCCTCTTTCATGGAGGTGTGTGTGTGTGAAAGATGCCCTCTTCTCCTCACCCCTTGCCCCGCCCGAGCCTTTGCTGGGTCTCCCAGCCCTGCTCTGCTTCTCAGCTGGACCTGGGGGGGATGGGAGGGCCCCACCTGCCCTGGATCCCATCGGCCTCTTCTTCCTCCTCCAGGCCAGTGATGGCATCGGGGAGGGGGGGGGTTCAACTGTCCCCAAAGACCCTCCGTTCAGAAAGGTCCCCCAATGAGAGCAAGGCAGCTCCTGAGCGCTTCTCGGCTGCCCTGCCAGCCCTGCAAAGTAGGCCAGCTCAGGAGAAAGGCTTGGAGTCCTGTTCCACAACGGACTTTCTCTTGTGCAGGAAGCCCAGCAACACTTTCTCCCCCCCCCCTCTTGGCTCAGCCCCTTCTACGCAAACGGCGCTGTGTGCGCGTGCAGAGTGCGCGCCTGTGCGGTTGTGGATCTCCCTGCGCAGCGGGGGAACCGGGCCAGTCTTGAATGCCGGAGGGAGCCCTCCGCGGAGGAAGCGAGGCGGCCGGGGACGAGGAAGAGCCTCCCAGGGGAGGGAAGGGAAGGGGCGGCGCAGCGGGACTTCCGGGCAGCTGCTCCTCCCAAATGCCCGCAAAACGCCCAGCTCGCCCCAAAGCACCGTAGCCAGAAGCGGCCGCGGAGGCCACGCATCGCCGGGACCGGGCCGCCCCCGGCAGAGCAGGCGCCCCACCAGCCCGGCGGCCGGAGATGGGGAGACCCGCAGGGGAGCTGGCGGCCCACGAACGGCTGCCCCACGGAGACCCCCCCCCGCCCCTCCCGGCAAGCCGGGCGGAGGGAGCCGAACCCCTTGTCGCCATGGAAACCGCGGGTCCCCGCTGGCACTCGCAGGTTGCTATGACGACGACGGACGGCCGCGCGCCCCGGCGTTGTCATGGTGGCCCGGCTTCCTCCCAGCCGCCGCCGCCGGGCGCCCGGTGCCTGCGGGATGGAGAAGAGGCCGGTTCGCCGATCCGGCTGCGGCTGCAGGAGGCGGCCCGGGACGCTTCGCCGTTTCTGTGGGCTTCGGCCGCCTGTGGAGGCAACCGACCCGGTCCGGCCCCGGCGTCCCCGCAGAAAGAGCCCCAAGCCAGGCAGGCGGGCAGACCCAGTGGCGCCTCTTCGGCCGGAAGGCAGGAGAGAGCCCAGCATTGTGGCATCAGGGCCTCCCTCTCTGCCAGGACTGCCCCCTCCGCATCAAGGGCCAAAAGAGGGCGAACCCCCTGCTCGCAGCTGCTTCCTTTCTGGACGTCCTTCAAGGGAGGCCCCATATAGAGTCTATTGTAGCAGTCAATCCACAACAGCTTCCTGTCCAAGAATCAGCCCCCCTGGGAAAAGACCCTCCTAGCCGGCCCTCCCCCCTCTTGTTCCAGCAGCTCTGCCAGTCCAGGACGGACGGACGCACAGAGCGCCCCCCAAGGGCAGCCATTCGCTTTTGACTGGTTGACTCCCCTTTCGACCCTGAGAGCTCCGGTCCCCCAGTCAAGAGTCACATCAGTGAGATGGGCAGCTACACAACCTGCCCCACAAGGACAGTCCAGGGAAATACCAACTCTTGAGCCACACCTACGACAAGCTCAGCTCCCCCCTTTCACGCTCCATAGGCACTGCTGAGTAGCCCCCGGCTAGCAGCGTGTGGCCCGGCTTCCGCTGACAGCCCCTTCGGAGAGGCCTCCAGCGGCCCCCGCCCTCCCACGGCTGCACCAGAAAGAGATGCGCTCGATGGCTTCGCACAGGAGAGTTTACAACCTAGCGTGGCCTGTGAAGCAAGCCAATTGTGCCTTAAACAACCATGGCTTAATGCTGGCAGGGTTCCCATCATAGGCAGGACCAAGCAGTTTCCCACTAACAGGTTAGACTAAACTTTGGGGCTTTGGTTTTTCACCTCTTCGTGACTGCTCGGGGCTACAGTGGCACTGAATAAAGTGAATTACCACTGGTGGACTCACAACTCACAGCCGTTGCTGCAGCAGCATCTCCGGGCTCATGAAATCCTGGCATGCATTTACAACGTGATCACCACTTGCAACCTTCCCAATGGGCTTCTGACAAGCGGGGGAGGGAAATCGGATTGGCTCAACGGCCACACGATCCACTTAAGAGCTGCATCTGTGGCATAAAATGGTCCTAAAATTGGGTGCCGCTCACCTAGCAACTGCTTTGCTTAACAGCAGCCATTCTGGCCTCAGTTGTGGTCGTAAGTCAAGGACAACCTGCACTAATCCCTGCTTGTGGCTTCAGATGAACCATTGGCTCCCTGCTGGCCTCTGCGGGGGGGAGGGGGAAAGGGAGGGGGCCCGTTTTTCACAGGGGAGATAAATCATCCCTGACAGGCATTTTTATTTCTCAAGCCCAGTTGTGATTCTGAGCAAGGGGACTGGGACTCCAAGGCCCCCCCAGAACAATTCCCTGCAGGGGAGTAAATGCAGAGGTGGCACAGCCTCCCATCCCCCGCACGCCCTCTTGGCTGCCACTCATGACCAAGCAGAGCAGCCCTTAGCAGAGGAAGGGGGGGCTGGCATGGCAGGAAGGCTGAGGGGAAATGGCAGAGCTCCCCAGCCAGCCTTTGATTGGCGTTTGCAGAAGACACAAGGAAGACAGCTCTGCCCACGGAGGGTTGGTCGGTCCTTAGGTTGGGCAAGCAACTGTCGGGTGGGAGAGAGCAAGCCAGGCTCCAGCCAGAACCCCAATACTGGCTATTCTACACGGGACAAATGGGAAATGAAGCGCAGCCCCCTCACACTTCCAGCCAGTGGTGCCAGTGTCTACCCACATGCCATCAGTCAGGAAAGTGCCATCAGTTCCAGGGGAAATGCAAAACATGGTAACTACCGCAGGTTACCAGCAGAGGGAGCCCCACGGCTGCCATTCCTCACCTGCAGTGAAAGTCCCAGCCTCTCTTCCATCTCTTTGAGGCCACAGTGGCTCCGTCAGGGCCACATGGGGCCTCCACCCTCCGTCTCTTGCCCCTTTCCCCATAAGCCAGCCTAGCCAGGGAAGCGAGCAATGGAAGCCCAAAGGCAGCGGGTGCCGGCAGTGAACAGGAGTCAGATGTGGGCGCTTGATGCCCTGGGCATCGGAGATCGAGAGCCTCGGTCATTCGGTGGCTTCTGACCAGCACATATCCATGTTTTGGGGGGTGGGAATGCAGGGTGTGACCCAGGTGACTTTCTCCATAGAGTCACCTGACAGCCATCTGTCAGAAATGGTATAGGGTCTTCTGCTTGAGCAGGGGGTTGGACTAGATGACCTACAAGGTCCCTTTCAACTTTGTTCTTCTCTTCTCTCTTACTAGGGTGATTGGAGCAGCACGCACACTTTGTGACCAAAGTAACAAAGGCCCATGTGAAAGCAACACACTCAGCTCCTGCTTCAATATTTTTTTTAGCCCACTTAACTAAGGTGGCCTAGGTCCCACTGCTCCCTCCCACTTTCCCACACAAACCCCGCGTGGCCAGTCCCTGGCCCAAGGCCACCTAGGGAGGGAGCGTGGACTTCGGCCTCAGCTCCCCTGGTTTCTGCCCAGCACTTCAATCGCTGCACCAGATTGGCAGCCAGCGTTGCTGCTCAGCCTGTGGCTGTTTTGTGATATATGCGGCTGCCAACGTCCAGAGCTCCAGAAGAGGAGAGCGGCTCTCGGGGCTGGGCCTCTCAGGCCCAGCTAGGGAGCTTCATCAGGGCAGCAGTGAAGAAGCCACCCGGCCAGGCGAAGCGCAGAGAGCCCCAAGGACTCTGCAGCATCCAAACTTCAGTGATTCATCCTCCCTTTGCTTATCTGGAAAAGAAGCTACTGGGAAATTAATTAGACACGAAATCTTCGGGGAAAGTCAGATTTTAAAATGCACAAGATTTTTAAGAGATGTTTTGAAAAGAACTTTTTTATTCTTTCTGCAAAGAAACCAAATTTTGTTCCTGTCAGTTCAATGTGAACCATCCCTTTAAAAAGGTCAGTTTGATTACATAATATACTAATTCCCGTTAGTCCCTCCGTGGATTGCATTACATGCATTTGCCTCTCTAAATGGGAAGATTCAGATTGGCTTCTAAATTGTATCATTCATCCCTGGGTGAGTTAAACAATAAAAACAACAAAGAAATAAGCAGGTACTATTTTAAAAATTGCCCACATACATATTCTCAAGTTAAGAATGAGGGCGTTGGCCAAGGCCACGGTGCTCCTCGACTCAAAACCACCTTTGGGGCCAGAACATCTGTTGCTAAGCAGCGTGGTCAGTACGTTAATCTTAATTTTGTTACCTATTTTGCCATGGTCATTAAGCAAATCACCATGGTCTTTAAGTGAGCCCTGGTCTCCCCATTGACTTATCAGAAGCTGACCGAGAAGGTCACAAGTGTGGCAAATACTTGGCCAGCTGCCAAACACCCAAGTTTTGATCCCATGACCAGGGAGATGCTGCAGCCGCCATAACTGTAAAGACGGCTGGTGAGTCACTTTCTCAGCACTGTCGTAATTCCGAATGGTTCTTAAATGAGTGGACGTAAGACGAGGATCACCCGCACCCACCTTTGGGAAGACTACAGGAATTGGGCATGTCTAGCCTAACGAAGAGGAGGACGAAGGGGACAGGACAGCAGCCTCCAATATCTGAGGGTTGCCCCAAAGGGGGGCGGGAGGACGACCTGTTCTCCAGCGGATGGAAACCCACTGAAGAGAGACGCAACCTGGAACTAAGGAGGGATTTCCTGAGAGTGAGGACAATGTAACCAGTGGAACAGCCTGCCACCAGAAGTCGGGCGTGCTCCATCAACACTGGAACGTTTAAAGAAGAGATTGGATAACCCTTTAAATGGCACAGACTCCCCTCCCTGAGCAGGTGGTTGGACTAGAAGACCTCCGAAGTCCCTCCCACCCTGTTAGGTTTATGACATATCAGAGCAGAAATGAATCAACTGGGATCTTGTGCCTGGCGTGAAAGAAATTCCCATAAAAGGAATGTGTAGGAAGACAAAACCTGAGGAATTCTGGGAGTTGAAGTTCAGAAGCCACCCAAGGGCCCTGGTTCCCCTCCCTGGGTGCAGCACAAAGGCCAGTCGCCCCCTTTGGAAGGCGAGGCAAGGGGGGCTCTCCAAAACCAAGCCGGGAGACGTGGCTGGGCAGCCAGGCAGAGCAGAGGCCGAAGTGGGGCCAGGGCCGAGGGGCTCCCATGCCTGGACCAGCCCACCCCCCAGAGGCAGGGCAGCTGGAGCGGGCTGGAGCCAGGCAAGCAGGGATGGAAGGTGGCTTCAGAGCCCTTCCCCACCGGCTGAGGCCTCCCAGGAGCCAGTCCTGGTCCTGCTTGCTCCGGCAGAGCCTTCTGGGCTGTCCTGGACTCACGACCACCGTGGAGCCCAAAGCTTTGGTTGCTAAACAAGAGGTTCATTAAGTCAACTTTGCCCCATCTTATGACCTTTCTTGCCACCATTGTTAAGTGAATCACGGCAGTTGTTAAGTTAGTCACATGGTTGTTAAGTGAATCTGGCTCCCCCATGGACTTTGCTTTGTCAGAGGGAGGCAAAAGGGGATCATGTGACCCCCCCGGGACACTGTAACGGTTATAAATACGAGTCGGTTGCCAAATGTCTGAATTCTGACAATGTGACCACAGGAGGCTGCCATTTGGGGGGCGGCCC